>CAMOHE010030012.1:0-11924 GCA_946598075.1 Artocarpus hirsutus | reverse complement strand
TCACAGAGAACATTTTTCTGTATTACATTAATAATTCAAGTGTGAAATTATTAATTCAGAATTCAATAATTCTAAACTAAATATATAATTCATTCTATGCAAAAATCCATTATAGTGTTACAGAGGTGGTATTGGGGACCTATGGACCTATAACCCAAGCTCCAATAAATTTGACAATTAATCAAACTCTTTAATTAATGTGTTAAATTTATTAGTTTCAGTGTTACTCCACTAAAAACCTGAAACTGAACTCTTGAGGTTATAGTAAAATTACTCAAAGAAAATTAGCGAGTAGTCCATTGATATAATCACTACATATAAGTCAGCCCTCCATAAATAGTTCATAATAAGAGATAGGTTCAATTTCCGTTTACCTCTCTTATTATATCTATATCCTCGAGTTCCAATAATTCTCTAATGAACAGTTAATTCATAATCTTATTATGAACAAGCGTTCTACTGTTCAAACCTTGAATTATCACTCAAGAGAAGTATTTTTCTAACTTCCATAAGGAAGGAATGGATTCCATATCTGTATATTATTATTCCTAGCTACTTATTACATTATATTTCCAAGGTGCTAAGTTATGATCTGTGCTTACACAAATCTTACCATGCAAGTCAAAAAACATAATGTCATAAATAGGAGTCTAATAAATACTCAGGATTAAGGCTGTCAAATATATGATCATCATAGTGATAAATTTGAATACTCTATTTGTAATGGATGATTATTAGAGATTCATAATTTATCTTGTCCAGTCCTATATAATCTTATTATATAAAGTACCTCCAATCCAATGTCTTCTACATTTATAGTCTGGATAATGACTATTTCATTCTAAATGAGATTGGACCGTACTTGTAATGTTTAATTAACGATCCCTAACTTTAATTAATTATTACGGACTATTTAGATTATTACCTATAAATTTTATCCCTAAGCATATAACACTTATATGCTAAATTTATAGTCACATAAATAATCATGGAATTTTCTTGATGTTTATAAATGTATTCATAACACATAACCAAAATAATTATAAATGTCACTTTATTTATTTATTATCAAAATGTACAATGTCACAGCTTTTAGGGCACCAAACCCAACAATTCACGCTGCCCAGCTTATTCTTTCTCAGAGTGGGTCGACCATTGACGCTTCTCTTGCCACTCCTCGTGGTCCTCCTAATGTCTTGGCTTGATCCTTACATATTGCAAATAGTCGTTTTCCACATATATAGCTGCTGACACAAGCTCTCTGAAATTCCTAAGTCACAAGGCAACTACCTGTTATCAAATAGAAGCCTTAAGTTTGTCTTGGAATTTGATACACTTCTCACATTCTGATGCCACTATAGATGGAGCAAACCTGGCCAACTCATTGAACTTTACCTCATACTTCCGAACTAACATATCACCCTGCTACAACCTATAAAACTCGATCGCCTTCTGGTCTCTATATCCTTGCAGGAAATAACAATCGTAGAACAACTCCTTAAACCTATCCCAACTAATATTCCCATTGTTCTCTAGGTGCTTTGCTTGCTTCCACCATGTATTAGCACCATCTTCAAATTTATAGGCTACGAACTTCACACGATACTCTATTGGCACGCCAAGAGTATCCAGGTGTTTCACAATTGAATCTAGCCAATATTCGGCTACTTGCGAGTTCCCTTTTCCATCTAAGGTCTGAAAAATGCATGCTGGAATTCCTTAAAGTATGCATGCCGATGACTGGCCTCGGATTCCTCCAGTCTTACACTTGTTGCCATCTACTGAAATGTAGCAAATATGGACCTCGTCATGCCCTCGTCATTTCCAAATTTGGCGTCAGCTGTCGAATGACGTCTAAGTGTCATTCTCTCACTTCCAAAAGCAAAATTTAGACTGTCAGTGGTATTTAATTGTCGTACTTATGTGCGCACAATTCTCAAGGTTCATAACCTTAGGTCTGATATCATTCTGTCACACCCCGGAATACAGGAGGTGACGTAGCGGGTTAATTAAGTTAATTAAGTAAAAATTTTAATTAAACACGGGTTAAAGAAATTAATTACTTAAGAAATAGCAAACATTTAAAATCCTTTTTAAATAAACATTTATGATACTTAAACAAATAAGATAAAAATGAAATGAAATAAAATAAAATAATAAAGAATAAGGGAATATGTGTTGGGTCCCACTAACCCACAACTTGTGGACATACATAGTACTGAGAATATTAGATTACAACTAGTAAAAGCAAAAGTCAAAGTTATACATGCCTTGAATTACCTGTACAACCTACCCAAGTCTTCTACTAGTCATAGGTCTTATCTGCCGATTCTTCTTCAATCCTAAGCTGAAATCCACCTGGAGGGGGAAAGATTTTAAAACAAATAAAAGGTGAACGAAAGGCTCAGTAGGACAATATTTTAAAATATTTACTTTTAAAGAAAAATTTCATTATTTAGGAAATTATTTGAAAAGTAAACTTAAATAAATGATTAAATAAATTCAATAAAATTAATCTTACGAAATACGCGTATTGGTTGACTGGAAAGAATATCATTTTTTCCTTTTCCTAGGCAAACCATATATGTAACACCACCGTAGTAGCCTAATTGGGTTTCGGGACCTACCCCCAAGTTCGCACACTACACGACCCAATCTCAGACATAGCATCATGCCTATATATACATATATATTTTTTTATAAGCATTAAAATCTCATTTACCAAGTATTTCATTTATATTTATTATGAGGTTTATTATAAAAACTAGGTTACCAAGAAGAGGGGTAGAAGTCTTACCTCAATACTCGTGCCGGTGTCTCACATTGCAATCCCAGTCCGCTACACATAAGCTCTGCATAACCACGAACAACCTTAAATATATAAATCGAGGCTGTCAGCACCTAGCTTAAGATATCCTATATTACTAAACTGTTTCATGGTGTCCTAGTGTGCCATTTAAGTTTATAAAATCATTTTACAAAGTCAGAATCTCAATTGAGATTCAAAACGGTGAAAACGGGTGAAAAATAACAAAATTTCACCATGCCTCATCGGCCTGTTGATCACCCTAGTTCGGCCAGCTGAACCGTACAGTTCGGCCTGTCAGAAAGCTAAGTCTAGTCAGCCAAACTTTTCTAGCTTCGGCCTACCGGCTGTATGAATCTGGCATACCGAACTCATGAATCTAGCCTGCCGAACTAGAAAATTTTAAAATTTTTCAAGCATGGGTTTTGGCTTCCTCGAGCCCAAATCTTCATTTCAACATGTTTTTCTCAATTCTTAGGCATGGAAAACATCTATAGATGATAGAAAAATAATATAAAACACTTTTGGGCCAATTTAAACAAGATTTGCACAATGATTTTGAATAAATCCAAAAATAGAAAAAATAGAGAAAAATAAAAAATCTTGGTTTAAATCCACTTTTTCTTCAAACTAAGCTTAGATTCTTGTTATTCTAAGTTCCTCTAACTTAGATTAAAGGTTTTCTAAGCTTAAATGAGCTTAGATTCGAAAATACAAGAAAAATTTGAAAAAATGAAAAGTTTTGAAAATTTAAAAACTAACCTTGGATTAAGCTTTAAATCATGTTTTTGGTTGCTCAATCACTCTCCTGAGCCTCTAATCCATTAATCTGAAGCTTGAGCTTGATTTTTGATTCAAAAATTTTGAGAGAAGAGAGAGAGACAAGCCACAGAGAGAGGGAGAGAGTGAGATTGAGCATGGAAAGGAGAGAGGAAGAGACAGAAATGGGCGGTTTTACTGTGTGGAAACTGTATGCCGCCTACGGTTTTATAAAACGAGATATATTTGACTTTTGACAAATTGTTTTGTTCCAATAATTCAAAATAGCAATTAAAATAATTAAGAGTACTTAAAAGTCATTAAAATAATCAAAGACAACTTAAATCTTGAAATTTTACAAAATGATCAAATTAAGTTTAAAACATTCATTATGGCACACTTAATTAAAGTTGAGACATTACAATTGTCCTTTTTATTATAACTTCAAATAATTCTTTGCTCTTTTTAATGTAAAGAGAAGAGAGAGAACTGCAAAGTGCGTTGATATTTGCCATCACAAGAGTGAGAGAGAGAGAGGGAGGGAGAGTTTTTCCTGTTTCCAAGATCCCTTCACGACGTTGGTTTTCTCTCCATTATGCGATGCAGTTTATTAGGATCGACAAACAAGGAAATATTACCTTTGAAAGGTGTCTGCTAGTGTAACAAACTATGGTAAATCTCTGTTTTTTTCCTTCTCTAGTCTATTTCTTTTTATTCTGGGGATACCGTTACTACAAAAAAGGCTTTAAATGTAATCCGAAAACTGACATCTAAGCTTTCAGGTGTCGCCCGACATGTCTATATGTGGGTGTTGCTACAAGTACGCTTTTAGAGGTCATTTTTGCAGGTTATATCTAGAGTACGTCACCCCTTCTGGCGACGTCTAAAGTTCACTTTAATGTTCAAATTAAGTCTACCAAGCGAAGATTAAAATCAAATCCTCTATAAAAAGAAAATAAAAAAATATCACTCTAGCTCCAAGGTGGCAACTTGTAATGCCAAAGGTGTTGCACCTGCAAACGGCAAAGTTATAAAGTTTGCATCAATCAACATTTAATAACATGCGTGCACGTGTGTAATAGCAACAAATGCATAATTAGATAATATAAAAGAGGAAATAATACAGATATCATATGCAGGTATTTTATTGTTGACGAGTTCGATTTTACGTTTGTATTTGGAAACACGTAGCTTGGTGTTTTGAAAGTTTTGGAGAGTTTTGTTATCTTTTTATATGTTTTTATTTTTTACTTTGCAGGTTAGAAGGTATAACTTTTTCGGTTGATTGCGAAAAAGAAAGAAAAAGTGGCTTGAAAAAGGCTTAAATGAAGAAAAGAAAGGAAGGTAGCACCGCGATGTTGAAACAGAACTGGTGCAGTTTAGGACCAAAGGACCCAGCACTTAGCAACACTAGCACAGTTCTACATACAGTGATTTAGGGGCTAGCGTCGCAGCGCTGGAAGCTAAAACTGTGGTGCTGAGGTAGGAATTTTTAAAAATTCAACTTTAAACCTTTTTGTAATTTCTCTTTTTTGCTAAGAAGACGGTTCACTTGAAAACGAAATTTGGCTTCAATTTTGACAATTAGTTTTTTTCTTCTTCCTTTATTATGCTTAACAATTTGTTTATGATGTCTTTTATTTTTAGGATGAGCTAATTTCATTTTTTAGAGCTACAATGTAGCCTAAGTATAATGCTCTGAACTTTTTATTTGTGCAATTGATGAAGTATTTTCTCTAGTTGTGCGATCTTCACTATTCTTAATGCCTCTAATTGACTGACCACTAATTAGATGATTTGTGTTGTGTAGACGATGTGTAAGTTTAGATGGTCAACAAGTAATAAAGTGGGAATACACTAGCGTACCCTTAGGGATTGTTTTCTTAAAAATCAACCAATTATTACAACTACAATAACTCGATCTAACTTTATTTAGGCAACTCGATTTTTATAATTAGCAAAATAAAACTAATAATTGACTAAAATCAATTAAAACAAATAAAAGTGCAAATCGAAGGAAAGGATTGATGGGAACTTGATGGTAAATGAGGCTAGGAATTTTGATTTTTCTTGAATCAACTACGTCATCCAATTCAACAGGTTATTGATTAATTTTATTCAAATCATTAATCGTAGGTTTTAGAATGTAATCTTACTCCCTCTCCCAAGTGCAAGAAAAATAATATACAAAACTAACTGAATTAATATCTTTATTAACTCAACTAATTAAGCATTCATTAAGTATAAACTATTCATTGATTACCTAAGTCATATTGGCCTTCTAAACTCAATATTACTCTAGGTTGTGATTTCTAAAGTCTCAATATGTGAAAATGACTTTCACAAGACAAAATCTACATTCTCAAAATCTCTAATTTATTGGCCAGACAAATTAGAACATGAAACATAGAGAAACACAAATGATTTGAAGCAAAATATAATCAACAATCCATTAAAAATTGAAGACATAGTCAATATCAAGCCACATCAAACCCCCTTTCTATAGAAATTTTGCTAGACATCAAAAATCCTAATAAAATAAACAAAATTCTCAAGAAATTCATAATTGCAAACATGTTCAAGATTAATTTACAAATACATCTTTCAAAAGAAAATCAAAATAAAGAAAGGATTAAGAGGGAACAATAGTGGAGATCATCTTTAAGACTTTCGTCCTTTAAGAATCTTCAAGAAACTCACCACCAAGTCTTTCTCTCTATAGAAAATTGTGCCTCCAAAAATCCGCCTTCAAACTTTTGCCTTCTCCTTCTTCTCTAGAAACTCCTTAGATTTTAGGGTTTTAATGAGTATATAAGGCCTCCATTAGGATTAATTTAGGCCGTCGAGTCAAAAAATGGAGCAAAACTAGCTCCAAAACAAGTCATCAGCAGGGCATGGTGTGCAAGCTATGTAGTACGGCATGCAACTGTGCAAGGAACTAGAGCACAAGGGCATGGGTTGTGCAATAGGCCTGTACGCCTACACAGATGCCTCGGATGCTGGCTTGCAGCTCTTGCTTTAATGCACGCCCACACAACCAAGCTTATAGTGCACTCGCTTGTGTTGGGGCTCCCAATGGGCATGGCCAACGCACCCAACCTGCCAACCCTCGCATTGCCTTGTCGATTCCATCCTATGATGGGTTTTTAGTGCTCCAATTTGATGCCAAAATTGACATAAAGTCCCATTTTATTAATCTCTTACAAAATAACACAAGCCATCAAAATAATGCAAATCCTTAAGGACTTCCACGAACATTTAAGCTTAAGAATTATTTGATTTGTGAGTAAAAGAACTCACTCATCAAATACCCCTAAACTTATACATTTGCATGTCCTTAAGAAAAACACAAGAAAATTGAAAAACAAAAAAAACCAGGCCAATGAGGAAATGAAAGAAAAACAGAGTATTAGTTTTGTATCCAATTGATAACTAGACATGCATCTCAAAAGCCACAAACTATTTCAAAGCTCAAAGGAAATACAAACATTAAATTATCTAGAATTTCAATATTAAAGACTAATTTCACCTCATTCAAGACTCTGTAAGTGTAAGCATATGCTAAATCAATCTCACTCTACCAATTGAATAGATAAACTTATGTATTTAGACAGACAATGAGAAATCGCTAGCTAATGAAATTTGGAACTACTATAAGCCCATTGTTTATGTCAATCTCCACTAATATTAGTTAGCTTGTCACCAAAGATTACAAGGACTTTTATAACTTGTAATTATAAGGCTAAGGTGAAGGATAGATGAGAAAGGATACCTTTTTCGACTCAGATCGCCCTAGACATATAATGCACCTTATACCTTGCATGAAACGAATGAAAACTCATATACTGACTCTGAAATTCATCGTTCCTCTACTGTCAATCATTCCCATGAAAGTTTACTCAAAAGTATCCATAAAACTTAAAAATAAGAGATTAACAAGAATTTATTCTTTTCTTTTTCATTTTTTTCATTTTTCATTTTTTTTAATTAAAAGAAATGAAATTCCCTCAAACTTATATAGCTTTATACATTCAAATATTGAGGGGAAAGCACATATTAAACTAAGAAAAAATAAAGAAAAAATAACAAGAAAAACAAGTGAGTCACTCTGTAGATACAACCACAAATGTAACTCATGTAACTTCCATGCTTGCTCTCAACAATCAAACTTCAAATTCAAGCAATGATACATATGATAACTCTATAAAAAAGAGTTACTCATGTCCTAAAATGTAGATATTTTTTATATATTCTTGATATTCTTATTTATTTTATTTAATTTTTCTTATTTTTAAATATTTTATTTTTATTTTAATTGAATTAAATATTATTATTGTCATTATTATTTTCTCTTTATTTTATTTCCTCCACTGTCCAGGTAAAATGGGTCAATATTGCAATTTGGAATTAATGTTGGGGCAAAAGCATCAAAAAAAGAAGTAAAAGTTGAATTTAAAGAAGTCCTAAAATAGCCTAAATGTGGGAATTCATTAGCACCTCTAATTGCCATGGAAGCCATTCGATCACAAAGGGAAGGGCCCAGATCTACACGTACGAACATGCCTAGACAACGACACGTCACCCATCAAAAGCGTAGTGGCTAGAGCAATCCCTTTGTGCCATGTGTTGCCTTGTGTCAAATCCCTCCTAGATCCCCTTGAGTTCCTATGTTGCGCCTTTCCTATCTACTTTCGTGCATAGCTAATGAAAAGCACCACATCGACTAGCTCGTCTAGCGGCCCGCACAATGGCATGTGTTCAGTGCACTCAAACCTAGCTAGTTTGATAGTTTTGTGGGAGCTAGGCTTTGAAAAATCAGGAAGGTGAGGGTCGTTTGATCATAGTGGCGAAGGGAGCTCCATGAATTTGGGGTCTGAAGCTGCTCCCAAAAGAAGGGGATAGAAATGAACAAAAACTAAATAAATGGTTTAGTGTTAGTTTTTATTTTTAGATTTAGCTAGTTCATTTTTCTTTTCACAGGACCATTAGAGAGCACCTTTAAAGCCACAAAAATAAGGAAAAGGAGATTGAGGAAGAAGAAGCAACTTGGATTTTTTGGTGATCTCTTTCTCATTTTTGTTTTTCCTGTTACTATATTCCAAAAATGCTTAAATATTAGCGCTATTTGTTTTCACTTTTATTTTTATTTTTATTTCAATTTTGGTTTGTGTTTGTAGATTTTTTTGTGATTATGCTAGCTAAATTTCTTAGTCTAGAAGGCTATGTACCCTAGTAAAGATTGTGTTTAGTTTATTGTCTTGAATTAATGTAAGTTGAATTCTGTTTTCAATATATTTATGTTTCCTTAAGCTTAATGCCTCTAATTAGCTGATCACCATTTAGTTGATTATGCATTTGGGATTAGTACTTGGGAAAAGAGGATTGTAAATGTGGGTTTAGGAAATGCTATTAAATTAGGAGCCTTAAGAATTAAATGATGTAATAACTTTTAGAGACATTTAATCAATAAAGAGTTTATTATTTATTTTGATATATCAAATATTGTCCTCTTTATATTCATTTATGTTGAATATATGATAAGCAAATAAAAGTCTAAGACAGTTAATCTAAACCTTTAAGATCATGCATATGATGGACAAATTATATAGAAGACATGAATCTTAAAGGTGATAGTCTAAATAATAAGGTCCATAATTGTGGGAATAAAGTTGGAGGCTTTATTCATGCTAAGATTGTTATATTCTCTACATCCCTAATAACAGATGACTTGTCTTGGTTATCAGAATTAGACTCTGCAAGTAAAAACATGGTGATTATATATTGGGTCAAGACAAAAGGTTAAATTGATTTGATTAATAATTCTATTTATTTAAATTAATTTACTTTAAATAATCATGTTATATCGTAATCTTGAAATGAATTAACGGGCCCGTATTCTTGACTTGTGTCTTTTGATGTGCCAAATTTGACATCCTAAATTAGATGATAGAACACATGCCGTTACGTTAGAGACATGGCTCGTGATTAACGTAGACTCGTTATTCATAGATAGAAAATCCATAGCTCTTTTATAGAGTTAATAATATTTTATTATAGGCATTATCCTATGATTAGAAAACTAGAGCGCTTAACCATTTAGATACATAGGTGTAACCGAATGGTGTTCTATTTATGGATAGTAAGTATTCTAATGGTGAGATAATGGAACATAAGATAAAAATAATTGGGAAGGTAAAACAAAATTTATTCTTAAGCCGATAATGAATATCCTATGAGGATATCACATATTATGATATGTCATGGATGATAAGCTTATTGAAGCTTCGTATTTTTATATAGTTTGAGAGTACAGTTCTATGCTTTTAGTAGAATAATGTTAGAGTTGATAATTTAAAATATATGTATTTGAGATATATTATTTTACAATTATAAGAGCTTGATCTATATATGTCCATTGAGTACCGTTTGCTAGCTCATAATATTTCATATAACGATATGACGTATTTTCCTACATATCGGTAACTTATATAAATTGTTAGATTGGCTTAAATTTGGTTTATTGGAGTTTAATAATTCATGTTTGTTTATTAGTTGGATTAATTTTATGAATTAATTCAAGATAAACATGCTGAATTATTTGGATATCTTTTTATTTGATATGGTATTATCTAAATACGACTGTTTTAACCAAATAACTTCTATGTTGGACTATTTGAATTAAGACTGAGGCTCTATCTAATATTTCCATGCTAAATAAGATCTATAAGGATTTTCATATCAACATTGGCCGATAAGCCGATGTCCTAGTTCAATAAGCCGATGAAGTGTAAATCGATATGCAAATTGGTACGGCCAATAGGCTGATAATCTGGATCGGCAGGCTGATGGTCAGGATCGACATGCTGGTGGCCAAGTTCGGCATTCTGACTGAGCGTAAATCTTGTTGGACATTTGCACGTGTTTTCATCTAGATTTCAACCCAACTTCGAATTTAGAAGCCTTATCTAAGTGAAATTGATTCTCAACCACCTACTACAAAAAGGATACTTGTTCCCATTGTTGTTTGGATCACCAGAGAAATTTAGAGAGAGTATTCTAGTGAGATAAACTTTGAAATTCTTGAAAGGCTATTGTTTAACATCTCAAACTTTAGCTCTTAGTTTTCTCTTGTTTGTGTGGTTGAAAGGAGACGTTGGCAAGAAGGAGAATTGAACAACATGTGCTCACTCATACTTTGATCGTGGAAAAGAAAATAGCAAAGAAGACTAGTTAGTTGAAGCTCTTTCGGACGCAATTCTCGATAGTAGTTCTGTGGATGTTTTTCTTGCTAGAAGTGTGGCTCCATTTCTAAGAGATATGTAAGATCTTTCATTAATTTATGTATACATAGCATGCCTAACTTGTTATTTAGAAAAAGACTTCGATTTAAAATTTTTAAAAATGCTACTGCACATCATTTTTTCAATAATTGGTATCAGAGCTATGGTTTCACGGAGTTTTGATAGGTTTGTGATCATGCTATATATATAAATTATGTAATCTTAATCTCTTTTATGCTTGAATTATATTTTTAGAGAGTAGACATCTAGGGTTTCTATATAATTATATGTTGTCATGACATTATTGTTAGTGATGTGCCTTAGGTCAATTATGTAATGACCACATATTGACTTCATTACATTTGCATTTTATTAATAAAGAGGCATTATTATTATTATTATTATTATTTAATGAATAGTTAATTCTGCCTAAGGTCATCAAGTATGTGACTTGATAGTAAAACTCTTAGGTGAAAATTGAATTATATTCTTAATTATCCCTAGTCAATCATTATTATTGGGATAATAATGAATGAAGACTAGTATGAAGTTTGACTGATGATTATGTTTTACTAATCATGCGTATGAGATACTAAGTCAACTCATAGATACATATTTGAGAAATAATGTATTGGATTGACTCACTATGAGAATACTACATGGGTAATTGTCATAAGTGATTCTCATCACAATAGTATTATCCTAGTCCTCTGACCTGAAATCATTATGGTTTCCTACATGACAAGTTCTATATTTTGACACAATCTAATATTATCTTTAACAAGATGATGGAATGGATTGTTGTTGGATATAAAGTGAATCATGTGAGGAATGTGAGTGGTTAAGAAGGAATTTGTCCCTCATTTATCATGAGAAAGATATCTATGGGCCCCTCGATAAGTTAGACTGAAGAAAAATGTATGGTCATACGAGAATGAATTGATAAGGGTTATCAATATCAGTCTACTTAAGATCGAGAAATAATATAATTGAATAGTATAAGGATGACATAAACCATGCCTTATATTCAGTCAAATTATCTAAAGACAAAAGGACTTTAATACTTATTGTGGATTAGG
>CAMOHE010030010.1:0-29290 GCA_946598075.1 Artocarpus hirsutus | reverse complement strand
ATGAGAAAAAGGTTTTCTTAACATTTGCATGTCGATGCAAATTATCAATCAAATGGGACCCTGGAAAGAGAGGTAGATTGTGGTTAAGCCAGATTCATAATTTACCCATTTTAATGTCCTCTACTAAATGGTGTTAAGAAAACAGATACAATCTTTATAAAAAAAAAAATAAAAAAAAAAAATCTACTGGCAGATTGGTTCAAGCATGCGGGTTTGAACCAATATAGTACAGAACTTTTATATCTTACGGTATAAAACAAAAATGAGTTATAGGTTTAAATTTTTATATGCTATAATACTTTAAACTAATTGGTTTAAATTAATACTCTAAAACACTACATTTTCTTGGTTGGTGGCACAAGCCACAATACACGGACACCCCTGTGGTAAATATCTCTTTGACGCATAGTTTGCACAACATCCTTGAATGGGCCTCACAGGGCCCGTTGAAGCCCTATTTAATGGGTGGGCCTGTCTTGCACAATTCTCCACATATTCGAGACCCCATTGATAGATATCAAGTTTGACCAGTACCTGTGCTGTGGTAAAATAACACTAATTATATAAGAGTAAGGTTAGCTAGGTGCTCTAAATATTTAACTAACTTTTTAACGTCAATTCAGGTGATAATTGAGTTATCACTTGATAATTTTTTAATCTTTTACTAATTAAAGAATGATAAGTCACTTTGCACAGTGAATTTCTACTAAAAAGTTAGTACACAATTACCTGGAAGAAAAAAAAAGAGGAAAATTACATGTTTAGTTTCATTTTTAAAAACTGTTTGTTCATGTCAACCTTAAAAAGTCATGCCATACAACAGTTTCGTTCATATTATATGTTTAATTGTGTCACACTTTAAAAATCTATAGTAGTTATAAAAAATGAATTTCAAAAAATGACATTTAAACAATTAATGTAAAAAAGCATTATTCTTTATCCACGAAAACACTGTCAATGCAACGTATCATAATATTTTGTTTAAAAAAAAAAAAAGGAATCATATCATAATATATTGTAAATCCACTCTTTTAATTAAAAACTGAAATGGACTCAAAATTCCAAACAAAGACGAAATACAAAGTACTGAATAAATCAACTTAAAAAGCGGATAATTAAAGGAAACGACAAAGTTTCTATATCTACTACGTGGATGTTTGGAAAGATGGTGAAAATCAGTGGTGAGAACCACTTTTACTATAGCATGTGAGAGTTTTACACTGTAGCAATTTTTTTTATTGTTACTGAGTATGTAAGAGCTTTTTACTGTTCATAACTGTATTTGTGGTGGGAACTGAGTGGTTCCCACCACTCTCAAACACCCTACATAATTCTCCAGTCTGATCTCTTGTTGCATTCTGCTTCTCACAGTGATTTCGTTAAACAGTAGTTCTTATTGAAAGAATGAAAAGACCGTTCTCTCCTTTCTTCATCTAGTAGCCTGTGGACGCCCTTCGTTTCTTTTCAGACACATGAAGCCGTTAACTAAGAAGTGTTAACAAATTAAACATTGACATTAATTAGAATTACATCAAGGTGAAAGAATAAATAAAAGAATCATTTTATTTTTTTAAAGAAAGAGTTCATAATTGGAAGTGTTGCATAAGGACAAGAAAATGAAAACAATATTTGGTTTATATATATATATATGGATGTAGTTTTAATAGTTATATTTTTAATAGAAATCATTATTATAAGTTGTTTAATATAAATTTAACGGTTATAATTAAGAAGATAGTTGAAAAAAATTATGTAATTCATAAAGTTGAATTTTTATCATGCTATATCATCAATTATTAAAACATATCGTTAGTGGAAAATTAACAATTAAAAACGTAACCATTGAAAAAAAAAATATGTATATATATATATATATATTTAATTCACCAGGACTTACCAAGCGGGATGTGTCCATGGCTGTGAGCTCGTTTTGGACCTCCGGTAAACCAGGCCTGCCAGTTCCACTCCCAGCAGCAACAGATATAATCCCCGGCACTACAAGCAAGTGATCATGAATATCAACAAATTAATTAACATATAATTAACAGTATTAATTATGATCTTTTAAGTAGAGGTTTCATTTGATCATATCATTAGCCAGGCCCAATCTATGCAATATATAATAAGTTTAATTAGAAGAGTGATGTTTAGTATTGTGCTCAAAAAAAGGAAAAAAAAATCTATCACTCTCCATTCCAATCATGTTGTTGGCTCTAACTCTAAAAATGGCTAAAATTGAGCACACATTTTTTTTACGTTTTAATGTTGATAAGATGAGAAACGGGTCGGGATAAATACATGAACTCTATTGTGTTGGAAAAATAATTAAGAGCACTACTGCTTTTTAGGTCTTGTATTTTATTAGCGTGTCGTGTTGGTATCCCATTTATAGTATTGTTGTCAGGTTAATACTGTGCTCGAATTACGAGGATAGATCCTTTGCCGCATACTGCCTTATTCCTGTTAGCCTCGCCATCTGCATCATCGGAGTCAGTTGCTTGGGTGAGAGGGCCAGTCTTGCTTGATCCCACGGCCCCAGTGCAATAAATTTCCCCTTGGTCCATCAGGAACGCTAACATACCGATCAATATTGCTACTGCAACACAAACCGTATCAAAGATTAAGCATAAATAAATAGATCAAGCAAGTAATTATTTTATTTAATAGGGAGTTTAATTAGTAGACTTTGCCTGGTATTGGTCATGGAGATCGTATGTTCCGGCTGAGTAGGAGGCAGTGTCAAGCTGTAATCAGGGGCAAATGCCTGTACATATACATATATATATATATATGTACATATTCACGTATAGATATAGATCATATAAAAAAATTAGGAAAAGGCAAGATAATTAGAAATTGTAGTCAATTAGTAACGAATCGTGACATGGAGACTTGATGTTGATCAAACGCTGCAGGGTATATTTTCTACTGAAATAAAGCTTAAAATGAGTGTGTGTTCTATATATATGTGTGTGTGTGTGTGTAAAGACAGTACATATACCTTATTACAGATTTCACAAGTGATATGCTTTCCATCACACCAGAGTACATATACCTTATTACAGATTTCACAAGTGATATGCTTTTCCATCACACCACTTCTGAATGCAAGCCCTATGAGCATACTGAAATCCCAAAACATGCAGTATACCAGATTAGATATAATATGAGGTCAAAAGTTCAAGCATAAAGAAGTTCTAATTGTCAATAACAGTTATTTATAGAAAAATGAAGATTACTTTGTTAGAGGAAAAAAAAATGAGCTTTTCTTATTTTAACCGATCATAAACATTTATAGGCCGTTTGGTATATAGGTTTAAAACTCTTTAAGGTAGTTCAAATCATAAAGATATTCAAATTAGCGTTTAATAGAGCAATAACTAAGACCAGTTCAAACCATGGAGACGAATTTAAAACGGTTTAAACCCCTAAAATCTAAACTTTATCTTTCTTAAGTTCTTACGTTTTGAACTATTTTTTATGCAAAATTCATTTTCATTCTCATTTTTTTCGCAAACCATGCTTGGCCAAACACCAATTATTGTTTAAATTTGATACAATGTTTTATTCTCGTTTTAAAATTTTACGTTCTAAATGTCAGTTTAAAACATCGTCTAAACTTTGTAGTTTAGAACTACAGTTCAAATCATAAAGTTTTAAACCACACTATTTCAAACTTACGCACAAAAGAACTATCAAGCATTTTCTGTTTATTTTGTTGTTTTATGTCCTTTGATGTGAATTCATGATATAAAAAAATAATGGAATCATCAAGATGCCACCTGGGAGATATTTTATCGTTATCTTCACTTCCAAAATTAAGAAACATTAAAAAAAAAAATTACCAAACAAGACCTTAAATTAATCAAAAGAAAAAAAAAGGACCTTAAATAATTTATGTCCAAGAAGTTAAATAAAAAATATTAAACAAACTTAGCAAGTATAACTAATTTGCTGAGATCATTATATATACTTGTATATATATATATATATATACACACACACACAAGTATACACTTCCAAGACATGAACAAGGAACCCCCATCTTGATCTTGAAGTCCTCCTCCTGCATCAAATCCTGCCCTCGATGATGTCAGTTGGGACTTCCGTTTCGTAGCAGTCAGCTTTCTCCATTCTCAATTCCTATTAGTTTTGAGAACAAAATATATATCTGTGAACATTAATTAGAGTTTGGATTACACTAAACTATCAATCAGTCTGGGAAAAAATATATATTTATATTTTTCTCATCTGCAAAACGGTAAATCCACAACCTTCATTTCAAGATTAAAGATTCAAAAAGGGACATTCCAAAAAAAAAAAGAAAAGTTTTATGAATTTTGTTTGGATTCTGAATTAAGAAATTGTAAATTTAGATCCTCATGACATTTGAAAATAATATAAGAGAGATAGAAATATAAGATCTATCTTTCTTATACTTTACATAAACATTGGATACGAATTTTCAAAAAAAAAAAAAAGGAAAAAGAAAAAGAAAAACTACATGCCATTGATTGATCATATGTAAATATATGATCTAACACTTTCTCAAAAATTCTTTCAATACATGTATTAACTGAGCTACCAAAAGAAAAATCCTGGTTTAAGTTGACATAAACATAGCTCTTATAATGCAGACCTCTGAAACTCTCCCGTCAAAAGAAAACGATATATTCATATATCAGAATTCTTCTTAGAAATTGAACAAAAAAAACAAAAAACAAAATAGCTCTCAAAATTGGATCAGTTTCATCGAACTAACGACAAAACAAAAAGGACATAAACCCGGCTTTTAATTTTTATGTCCAGAAGGACCATAAGCATGAAGAACGTATCATGGAAAAACAATCCAACAGTACGCTCTTTAACAAGAGGACAAGCAAAAAAAAAAAAGAACATTTGGAAAACAAACAGTCATACGTTATAATTAAGCTGGATTCTATTGATCTATAGCTTGCTTTATATATATGAACAAACATATAAAGCATGAGCTATTGATCAAGAAATAAGATATTAAAGGAAAAAAAGAGCACAAATTAAAGATGAAAAACAAATCAAGCAAAGCTATATGAGAAAAAAAAAACAAATTAAAAAAAAAGAGAGAGAGAAAAGATTTTGAGAGAGTGGAAATAGACTGAAGAGAACTTGTGTTCCTTTGTGTACTACTATGCTCCAACTTTGATATTCTCTCAGGGGTGAGGCTCATTGCACGGAAAATGCTCGTAATATATAGGGTCGAGGGAGGATCAGGCTCGAAGTAACCGAATCTGAGGCCGACCCCGAACTGGAAATGAGGTTGGTAGGGTCAGGTCAGGAGGGTCCAGTTGGCGAAGGAAGGCTTTATGTAAAACGCATGGTTTGTGCGCGATGCCAAGGATCCAAAAAATAAAAAGTAAAAATAAAAATCAGGTTAATTGGCATTAATAATTATTATGGCTTTTTATTTATTGCTTACTTGTTATTACTTTTGTTGTTTTCTGGGTTTTTGGCCCTTCTTTTTGACGGTTACGGAAGCTTTGGAGATTTCTTGCCATAACTTGCATCGAGAGATTCCTCCTCTCTCTCTCTCTGGTAATTAGTCTTTTTTTTTATCAGTAAAAAAGGGAAATTATCTTTCAATGTGATGTGGTTTTTGAAGTTAATTTATAGACGTGCTCTTAAAGCACTTTCGATTTGGTATTTACAAGAATGAAGTTTTCTACCTTTTTTGACTTCATCTTTTTTTTTTTTTAATTTACATGTCCATGCACTACAAGGAAAACTTCTTTTAACGACATATTATTTACGACATGTAGTTTTTAAATGTCGTTGAAAAGTATATACAACGACATCTTGAATAAAGATGTCGTTAACGACATTTGAAACAATAATTAACGACATCTATATAGATGTCGTATTAAAGGTCTCCTTTTAACGACAATAGTTTAATGTCGTATTATTTAACGACAAGTAGGAAATGTTGTCAAAGCCTTGGAGATTCTACGACACCCCTTATAGACGACATTGGTCAAGAGAACTTGTGTTTCTTTGAGTACTACTATGCTCTAGCTTTGATATTCTCCCTACTATGAGGCCCATTGCATGGAGTAACCGAAGCTGAGGCTGACCCCCAACCGAAAATGAGGTTGGTAGGGTCAGGTAAGGAGGGTCCAGTTGGCAAAGGAAGGCTTTATGGAAAACGCATAGTTTGTTTGAGATGCCAAAGATTAAGGCTGGCAATTCATGCTCGCTTGTCGTGTTTGCGTCAATACGTTTATAACACGATACGATTATACAAAACACGAACATGATTAATAAACGTGCTTAAGATATAAACACGAATACGACCCATATATAACACGTATAACACGACATGATTAAAAAACACTTGCTATAAAATTTTTTAAAAATTTTAACTAAAAATATTTTAAAAAATAATTTTTTTTTACTATATAAATTTTTTTATTTATAATTTTAACTATAAACTAAACTAAAAGGCCTTTAATAATGTCTAAAATGTAACAATATTTAATTATTATTGAATGTTTAAACTGCATTTTTTTCAATCTTTAAATTTTATCTAGCCAAGATTGGACACAAAATATGTTAAAACTATAAATAGCTTCGCGCGTGTGAGAAGAAAGAAACCGGTTTATATAGACAAGAATGAGAGAAAGGCTCTCATTTTCTTTCGATGTGGGACTCTTGGTAGGTGGAAGTTTCAAAACCATAAAACCATAATAAATATATTAAAATCCTTGCACCTGCAAAATTATGAAAGTTTTTTATTTTAAGTTTAAATGTGCTATAAACGTATCGTGTTGACTACTGCACGTTTAATTAAACGTGTTAAAGCTTATTAAACGTGGTAGCACGAATCCAGCACATTTATTTTCGTGTTATTCGTACCAACCTATTTATGGTCCAATTAACATACGTGCGTTTCAAACCCATTTATCTTGGGTCGTTCTCGTATCGTATCATTGTGTCGTGTCTAAAATTACCGGCCCTCCCAAAGATCCAAAAAAATGAAAAACAAAAATAAAAATTAGGTTAAATTGGCATTAATAGTTATTATGGTTTTTTATTTATTACTTACTTGTTACTTATTTTGTTGTTTTCTGGGTTTTCCCCCCTTCTTTTTGACGGTTACGGAAGCTTTGGAGTTTTCTTGCCATAACTTGCATTGAGAGATTCCTCCTCTCTCTCTCTGGTAATTAGTCTTTTTTTTATCAGTAAAAAAGGGAAATTATCTTTCAACGTGATGTGGTTTTTGAAGTTAATTTATAGACGTGCTCTTAAAGCACTTTCGATTTGGTATTTACAAGAATGAAGTTTTCTACCTTTTTTGACTTCATCTTTTTTTTTAATTTCATGTCCATTTAGAAAACTTTTTTTTTTTTTTTTTGTGGAAAAAAAGTATTGTTGGAAAACGTTTTCATTATTTTGATTGTTTGCTCCAAAGTTGATGATTCAAAGGAGAGTAGAGGATCAACCATACTCCCCCACCCGTGAAGGGAAAAATAAAGAAAAAGGCTTTCACCAAGTAGATGAAGAAATGTACTTGGTCTTGGTAAGATTGTATATTGTGATTCAAAAAAGGAAAGAAAAAAACATAGTAAGAATAGACATATGAGGGTAAAATTCAAAATTAATCCCTCGGCATTTTTTGTTCTAAGGTTAGCAAGTAGTTTAATTAACTTTAGTTTTAACAAACATTAATTCCTCACCTTTTACAATTAACTAATAATTATGTTGCTATTTTTTTTTTTTTTTTGGATTGAAGAGATCAAATGTAATGTTGTAATTAAGGAAGGCGACCCAGTTGGAATATGTGATATAGTTAATTGTCATGCATGAAAATTGTTCAAATCACGTGTGCCTAAGCATCGTTAGGGTATTCTTTGTGATGAACAATATTGTCTATCTCAAGATTAACATATAAATATGTCATCGTTTAATATTAACGAATGAATTGTCGTTTTCTAAAATAACGAGATACATTCTATTGTTTTTTGTTTTAAATTAACATATCAAAAATTTATAGAATTAAAAAGTTAACGCACCTAATTGGTGGAAATTAAATTAATGGTGTAGTTATGTTTTGCAACACGTGTGTACCCTAAACTTCTAGCAACACTCTAACACCCTGTTTGGTATTAGGAATGGAGAGCATAAAGGATGGAGTGAGTTAGAAGGATGGAGAATATAAATGATGATAAAGATTATAGTAATCTTTTATGTTGTTTGGTAAGAATGATGGATAATTGAAATGATGAATGATAGTTATTTGTTTAATTATTATATTATACATTGTACTATTTGTTAATAATTTATTTGGAAGGATAAAAAAAAGTCTTTTTATTTAAATTTTAGTTGATTGGTTGAATTTATCTATCAATAGAAGGATCCAAATTAGTGGACAGTTTGGCGGGAGAGACTTTCCTTACATGTCTCCCCTCATTCCTTGCTCCCTCTAACCAAAAAAAAGGATTCTTTTTCTCCCCCCACTACTCTCTCTCTACCTTTCTCCCTCTCTTCATCTCTCTTTCCTACCAATCATAGTGTAAGAATATTTTAGTATCAAGATTAAGGACATCGTTCCTTAAAATTTAGGAAAAATGGGGGAAATAGTAGATTTTTTAAAATCTTTTGAAGTAAATAACATATTTTAAAAATAATTATAATAAATAATAGATTTATGATATAAATAACTTATTTACTGTGTAGATAAGAATTACACCATAAATATATGTACTGCATAAATTAGAATAATTTACACTATAAATAATGGAGTAAATAAATAATTTACACCATAAATGTGATGCATAGTATAAATATTTTCAAAACTTAGATATTTATCATAATTAGCTTTGAGAAAGTACTGCTCACTATGATTTATGAAAAATGTTACTCCCATTAGCAATCAGAATTAGTTGCTACTTTAAATTAGAAGACTAAATTTGTAAGAAAATCAGAAATGAAGTGCTTGTCAAACTACAGAAAAAAAGTGTTAACAATTTCTACGAGTTAGATGTACATCATAATCTTATTAGTCATATTAGAATACAAATATATATATATATAAAAGTAGAAAAATTAAAATATTTCCAATACACTATAATGTTGATCTTTTTAAAATATTACGATTTTTCTATATTTTAGATTTACCCCGATAAACATATCACATATTGTAATTTTTATTAAAAAAAATTGTTTGGTATTTTGACTTTTTTTTCTTGGTCTCGATCCTTGAAAGATGGAGCACTAAACTAGGGTTAATAAAAAATACCCTTTTTGGTATAATTAAATGGATTAATTTCATTATTAAACAATCGCATTTTGTATTTAAATATATCAGAATTGACACTTAGACCATCTCCAACAAGCACTATTTTTAGGTAGATTTTGCCACTCTAGTGTTGGATTTTTCTCCAACTTGACACTAAATTCTCCCTCAAAATAGTGTGAAAATAAGAATTGAATAGTAGCACACTAAATCCAGCGTGTGGTTTTTTTTTTTTTCTTAAGTTTCTTCATTTATAAGAACCCCACAATTTAAATGTCGCTCTTGCTCACTTTGCATTACGCGCAGCTCCAATCTCTCCGCTGACTCTTATTCCATTACCAATGCTATCATCAAATTCTGAAACCGCAGAGCAAGCAATTTCTCTTGTCTAGTTATCTTCTTTCAATTGAGCAATTTTATCAATTATATTGAACAAAACCCACAATTTAATTCTTTGAATCCTATAGGGGAAAAAAAAGGGACAAAGAATCCAGAATTGAACAAGACAATATTTTTGTACGGCATTTTTATTTCGGATTAGATCATGAATAAGAAAAATACTAATTTTGCAGTATTGATCTAAGGATTGATATCAAAATCAGAGACAGAGAGAGAAAAAAAAAACTGAACTTGGGCATAATTGGTGAAATAAATAAATAGTACGGAATTAATAAAAAGTAATATAAAAATAATATGAAGTAAAATATACCAAAGATATTCATTCTTGGTATTAAAAATGGTGTAATAGGTTAGAAACGAAGTTATTATTTGATGTCACATTTGTACTATTTTAATGTTAAGGGTTGGATTTGCCCTTAAAGCAACCTGGCTTCTCCTTCCTTCTTCTTCTTCTTCTTCTTCCTTTTTTTTTTTTTTTTTTTAAATTCTTTATGTAGCTGTAGTGGATCCACTATTGTCTCACGTGTTTTCTCTTCCCAATTTGTTGCTGACCTCCTACCCTCACACAACGTCGATCCTAGTCTCATCCATGCGTCGGATGCCAACACCGAGACAACCATAAATTTCAATGGAACAAACAATTTTATTTTTTTTTTTTAAATAGAGGAACGCCAATCTTTTGAATGAAGGTAAAATTGCCCTTTTACGTAAAAAATTGATGCATTCCGAAGATTGTAGAGAATGAATAATTGAAAAAGTGGTTGGCAGACAAATGTTAGAATTACTTTACAGGACATGTTTACAAGGGTGGAATTGAAATATTATAATTTTTTTATTTTTTTAAGTAGTATAATTATACAGTAACAATTATAATGATTGTTATGTTTTAGTGTGAAATAATTTTTTTTTTATATATTTGTAGAATATTCCTTTATATTTCAACATGACACTGGCCTAATGACAAAACAGCTACACAACCTGTCGTTTTGGGCCCAAATTTATGTCTCAGAGGAACGAGTCAATTTGACAAATAACAGTTATAGTGTATTGTTTTTCAATTTCATTACTTCTCCAAGAAAATTTGAAATGGACACTTCGAAATAATATAAAGAAAGAATTGACCCAAGAATTTTGGATTAAGGTTTAGAAAGACATGTCATATATAGGTATTTTAGCAGTTTTAACAAGAAAATATTGTATAAATCAAAGGAAAAAAAATAGTTGAATATAATAGTGCTTGTAAAAAAGTGGTTTATTAACTAATTAGAGAAAATTACGTCATGCCACACTTCTAAAAAGTATGTTTATTTATGTTACATTTAAAAAAGCAATACCACACCGTCACTTATATTATATTTGTTAGTTATGCAAACATACATCATATTTATAGGAAAAAAGTTTTAAAAGGTGTCATTTATAAAAATTTCTTGATTAATTAAAGTGAAAATTACATGTTATACTACACTTTTAAGAGTTATATTTATTTAAGCCACATTTTAAAAAGTTTATCCTATACTATTATTAGTATTACATGTTAAGTTATTCGACAAACAAATACATGCAGTATTTATAAAAAAGCAAATATTAAAAGATCACGTTTATAAAAATTACATAATTTGTTCATTTTTTAAATAGTGAATTAATATCTGTCTTCGTTATGCAAATATAATTTATGTGTCCCCTTTTTAAAATTTCATATATTCAGAACCCTAAAATACTCTCTGACTAAATATTATCATGTATTTAAATTTTTATAACAAAATTTCCTTTTTTTGAATAGTTAAATTAGGAAAAAAATATACACGTATATTTTTTATTTTAACATATTACAATGATGCATTGTCATTATCACTTGAAGATTTAAAAAAATAAAATGAAGGTCTTTGAGTGTCATTATCACTTCGTATCACACTATAAAAAAAACTATATTTAACGACATATTATTTACGACATGTAGTTTTTAAATGTCGTTGAAAAGTACATACAACGACATCTCCAACAAAGATATCGTTAATAACATTTAAAACAATAATTAACGACATCTATAGATGTCGTATTAAAGATCTCCTTTTAACTACAATAGTTTAGTGTCGTTAAATTATTTAACGACAAGTAGGAGACGTCGTCAAAGCCTTGGAGATTCCACGACATTTCTTATAGACGACATCTTGACCAATTTCGTCTATAAGGGGACCAATGTCGTCTATAAGGGGTGTCGTGGAATCTCTAAGGCTTTGAGGACATCTCCTACTTGTCGTTAAATAATTTAACGACACTAAACTATTGTCATTAAAAGGAGACCTTTAATACGACATCTATATAAATGTCGTTAATTATTGTTTCAAATGTCGTTAATGACATCTTTGTTGAAGATGTCGTTGTATGTACTTTTCAACAACATTCAAAAACTACATGTCGTAAATAATATATCGTTAAATGTAGTTTTTCTTGTAGTGTCATTAATTTAATGATATAACAATTATATAACCTATAGATACACAAAAAGGTTTAATAAATACTATATCATTAATTTAATAACATATCACAAACAACAGGAAATATCATTCACTTGAAGTCTTAAAAAATGAATGTCATTGCGTATCATCATTATTACGTATCATTAACTTAATGATATAACCAGTAAGAAATATAAAAATACTTGATAATACTATGTCATTAATTTAATTATAACACCATAATTTCAATTTGTTAGCAAAATTATATCATTAATTTAATTATAATACCCTAATTTCAATTTGTTTGTAAATTTAACTTGTCGGTAAAAAAATTCCATATTTTTAGAAAATTTTAAAATCATTATTTTAAATACCAATTTGAATTTAAATAACAAACACCATAATTTCAGAGATTTTTTTCAAATATAATGCTATCATAATCCGTTTGAAAATTTAAATACGTATATTATAGTTATTTTAAAAAAATAAATTAAAACTAATAATATCATTATTATAGTTATTAATGTCTTTATACATATACATTAAGACATATAAAAAATATTAGGTATATTTTAATTCTATAAATAAAAAAGAGCCATATTCTCTCGTTAACTCTTATGAAAATTCTCCAAAATTAAACACTGAGAGGACAATATTATTGGGCCCAAATTGGACCCGCACCTCCCACAGCCCAATTCTCTTTCATCTCTTCGAAACTGAAAAAGCACATCCCATTTTAGTTTCCCTCCAATATGCATTTTTCGTCTTTCTTCTCCTTTTCCTCAAAATTCAAAAATTAGAAAAATCCAGTTAACAATGGAGGTAAGCTTGTAGCAGACAAAAAAGTCGTCTTTTTTGTTAGTTGAATCGGGGAGAATCGCCATGGAAACTCGGGAGGAGGTAATTGAGGACGTTTCTGAAGCGGTTCCGGAACGGTCCAGAGGCCCAAGGCTGTTCATCAAGGAAATGGTGATGAGGAACTTCAAGTCTTACGCCGGCGAACAGCGCGTTGGCCCTTTCCACAAAGTAAGGGTTTTCGATTTGCTTCTGTTTCTTTCTCCGATCAATTTTTGTGGTAGTTGAAATTCTCTATCTGCAATGGCAAAAAGATAAAAAAGAAACTAGTTTGGAATGTATTTTCTCAATTTCTTTTTCATTTTCTCAATGTGAGAGATCTTTATCAGCAAGGTTAGGAATTTTTTACTTGGTTACTGAAATTTTCCTATTTGTATGTGTTTTGATTTCTCTGCGTGGAACCAGAGTTTTTCCGCAGTCGTTGGACCGAATGGAAGTGGGAAAAGCAATGTGATTGATGCGATGCTGTTCGTGTTCGGAAAGAGAGCTAAGCAAGTAGGAAAAATTTTGGTTCTTTTGTATTCCTGGGTTACAAATTTTGCATCTTTAAATGAAGTTTATTGTCCAAATTTTGCCTCTTTGAGTTTTTCCTTCTTAACCGGGTAATTTTATGTGCGCAGATGCGATTAAACAAGGTTTCGGAGCTTATCCACAACTCTACCAATCACCGGAATCTGGATAGTGCTGGGGTTTCTGTTCATTTCCAGGAGATCATTGATCTGGTAAGTAATTATCAACCGAGTTCTCTTCACATTAAGAAATGTTTTTATTTAGCTGTTTGATTCATGGAAGAAAAGATAACAAAAAAAAAAAAAAAAAAGAACAGGCAAAGTCCATGTTCTATGTGTTTTGCCACGCCATGTTGAAAACAACCAACCCTGTTCTGATGGTTCTTCTGAATGACAGTGAAGTTCTGTTTTCTGTTTGTTTGGGTATTTGCAATCAAAATTTGAACATTTATAAATTCTAGAATCCACCCTACAAATATTAAAATTTGAAACACGTGTTAATCTATCTAATTCTCTATCACTTCCTTGAAACTTTGCTTGCCTATGATTATAGAATGACGGAACATATGAAGCTGTTCCGGGAACTGATTTTGTAATTACAAGGATTGCTTTTCGTGACAATTCTTCCAAATATTACATCAATGACCGTGCGAGCAATTTCACTGAAGTTACAAGGAAACTGAAAGGCAAAGGAGTTGACCTGGATAATAACCGTTTCTTGATTCTTCAGGTTTGTAGTTTTCACGCAACTATTTTACTTCGCTTAAGGAGCTTTTCATGAGATACTTTAACAAATTCTCTTGTTGATTTTGATCAGGGTGAGGTGGAGCAGATTTCTCTGATGAAGCCAAAAGCTCAAGGACCCCATGATGAAGGCTTTCTTGAATACCTTGAGGACATCATTGGAACTAATAAATACGTAGAAAAAATTGATGAGTCGTTTAAGGAGTGAGTACTTTCTCCGTTTTCTGAACAACTGCGTTTTACATATTACGATTCTTGCCTCGTGCACTTGTTTTCGTTTTTTATTGTGAATTATGTGCTACTGGAATGAATGCCAATGACACTATTTTCTTGTGGTCAAATATTGAAAAAAGAATGTCAGACTCAGAGGCATAGGTGATGTATAATCTGAATGTAAAATCCCAGGCACTAATCTTGAATGGTGCTTGAGTAATAGGCATTTTCTTGCTATGCGTATATACTTAGATGGTTTTTCTGTAGTGGTTCCCAAAATAGGCATTTCACTCGTACACTTAACATGGTTATGATAGCGGCTACAGATTTTTGTTTAACTGTGACTGGTTGTCTCTAGATTCTTTGCTCTGTGGTTCCTTATGATCAGAAGAATCTGTAAAATTCTTAATCTGGTGTAGGATTTGCATATGCCTAATTCTCTGTTTTCCTTTACTGGTCCAGGCTAGAAACCCTCAATGAGAAGAGATCTGGCGCGGTGCAAATGGTTAAGTTAGCAGAGAAAGAAAGGGATGGCTTGGAGGTGCGTGTCCTTTTTAAATTACATTTTGGCAGATCATGTTCAGATATATTTTTCCAAAGGGTTAAATATGTTGGTCGGTAAAACAGGGTGTCAAAAATGAAGCAGAAGCCTACATGCTGGAAGAGTTGTCTCTTCTGAAATGGCAAGAGAAAGCCACAACATTGGCTCATGAAGATACCGGTGCAAAAATGGTTAAATTACAAGAACAAGTGTCCCTCTTAGAAGAAAATCTAAAGACTGAAAGGTAACTTTTTAAATGAATTTGTGTGGTTAGTGACAAAACTTTAGCTGAACTTTGATTTTCTAATCCAGGGAGAAGATTCAAGAAAATAATAGTGCTCTGAAGGAGCTTGAATCTCTGCACAATAAGTATACGAAACGACAAGAGGTTTCATTTCTTTTTTTATAATGTTAAGATTTCTTGCTTGTCAAAGCATTATATTAGTCATTTTGTGATGAATATGTTCAATCTTTTGTTAACTTGAGTAGGAACTTGATAATGAACTCAAAAGATGTAAAGAAGACTTCAAGCAATTTGAAAGAGAGGATGTCAAATATCGGGAAGATTTAAAGCACATGAAGCAGAAAATCAAGAAACTGACAGATAAAGCTCAAAAGGTGAGTAAATGCTTTAATTAAAGCATATAAAGTCATGCAAACTCAGTAGGTACATCAATCTCATATCTGGCATCCAATTCAGGATTCATCAAAGATTGAAGATTTACAGAAAGAGAGTGAGAACTCGACAAATCTGATACCAAAACTTGAAGAAAACATTCCAAAATTGCAAAAGCTCTTGGCAGAAGAGGAGAAAGTACTGGAGGAAATTATAGAGAATTCAAAAGGTGGTACTTTATTCTTCTGATTTTAGGATTCTGAGGCTTCTTTTTTGTTTTTGTTTTCTTATATGAGTCTGTTGTACATCTGTTATTTTAGCTTAATGGAAAATGTTTGTTGTCTGTTGTCGCATGGATGCTTAGAGCAGTTGGGCAACGGTTTTTCTAACTTATTGTACACTTTATTGATTCACAAGCAGTTGAAACAGAAAGATACCGATCTGAGCTTACAAAAGTTCGTGCTGAATTGGAACCTTGGGAAAAGCAACTGATTGAGCATAACGGAAAACTTGAAGTTGCATGCACAGAAAAAAAGCTTTTGACTGAAAAGGTGAGGTTAAGGATTACATTTAGAATTCAGGGTCTTTATTTTAATAACCTTTTCCATACTCTGACTATACTGTTGCTTTTATTTTGTTGTTGTTTCTGGTTTTCTTTTGAGTTTCTAAATGATTTGTTTTTCTTCCATAATGTTTTTTAGCCAACTTGGGATTCTTTTCTCAAACATTATTTTTTATCATTTTTGTTCAAACTCCAAAAGAATTTTAAACATTGAGCTGAAAGTAGCTGTTGGTTCTTTCAGCATGAAGCTGGTCGTGCAGCTTTTGAAGATGCTCAAAAGCAGATAGAAAACATATTGGGAGCCATCGAAACAAAAACTGCAAGCATTTCAAAAATTCAACATGATCTTGAAAAGAGCAAACGTGAAGTACTGGAAGCACGCAAAGTGGAGCAAGTACGTGTTAAATGAATACATTTGAACTTGAAGCTCTTTAGTTTATTCTTTGCAACTGTGGATATGATGAGAAATGTACTCTTGTAGGAAAGCATCAAAGAACAAGAAGAATTGATTCCTCTTGAACAAGCTGCAAGACAGAAGGTTGCAGAACTCAAGTCCATTATGGATTCAGAGAAGAGTCAGGGTTCGGTTCTAAAAGCAGTTTTACAGGCTAAGGGGTCCAACAAAATACAGGGTATATATGGTCGAATGGGTGACTTAGGAGCCATTGACGGTCAGTGTAATTTTCATCATGGCTGGTATTTGATTGCAGTAGTTTTCTTGCTTCTCGAGTTCCATATGGTAATGTGGTCTTCTCCTTATTTCAATAGCTGAAGATGCTGCCAATGGACATCTTTTGATGTTAGCAGTCATTCTTTTTTCCTTCTTCTAATGTTGTTGGAGTACCATCATTTTTTGACCAATTATACAGATACCTATATTGTGTTTTTACTTGTCAAAGTTTGCTGGTGTGAAGCAAGATCTTCCTGTTTGTTTTGTGTTCTTCCTCTCATAATATTTAGAATCGCATGCTTAAATAAAGATAATTGTTAATATGTGGTTTAATTTCTGCATTTTTTATTTTTATTTTTTCTATAGGAATTTAATTCTTTGTTTACATGATGTCATCTTTGCAGCAAAATATGACGTTGCCATATCAACAGCATGCGCTGGACTTGATTACATTGTGGTGGAGACAACCGGTGCAGCACAAGCATGTGTGGAACTATTGCGGAGAGAGAATCTTGGTGTTGGAACATTCATGATATTGGTACTAATGGGTGTTATAGTCATTGGTCTAATGCTGGTTTCATAAATATAGCAAAAACTATTAGTAGTTACCATCTATCCTTTTCTTTTAAAGCTTATTAAAGTAGGCATAGTTTTTGGCTGAACATTAGTATTGGATAATTTTAAGACCTCACTATCTATTTGTTATTTTCTTAAGAAAATAACTGTAATACATTCAGTGTTTATTGGATCTGACAAACTATATGTACTAATAATGATAAAATCTCACGGTGTAAGCTAAATCTATCTCAACAATTTTAAATAGTCACCAAAATTAGGTGATGTTAGAAAAATAAAGGGACCCTTGATATGAACTTTGTTTGCGCTGTGGTTGACATTTCCTGGCCATGTTAATATTGTCATTGTCAGGAAAAGCAAGTTGATCTGTTACCAAAGCTGAAGGAGAAGGTGCAAACTCCAGAGGGAGTTCCACGCCTTTTTGATTTGGTTAAAGTTCAAGACGAACGAACGAAGCTTGCTTTCTTTGCAGCACTGGGAAACACCGTTGTTGCTAAAGATCTTGACCAGGTGGGTTTTCATGGCGATGTGTATCTACTGGTTTTTGTTTTCTATGCATGTTCATTACCAGCTCACAGATCCAGAAGCATACTGATATTCTAATTTATGTCAGATGATTAAATGGCTGTTTACATATTTGCTTTTCTGGTACAGTCGCTATGCTATCAGTGCTACTTCATTTCAAGTCTTTCTTTTTTCCCTTTCTCATGTACTCAAACTGATTAGTTCATGGGATATCTTGAAAATGGTTCAGAAAATTACACATATCGCCATTTTCAAGTGCAACCAATTCCAAATCCTAGGAGTTTCTATGTTCTAACGTCAGATTCATTTTAGGATTTTAAGGATGTATGAACATTTTCTGACTGATTACAGGCAACCCGAATTGCGTACAGTGGAAACAAAGAGTTTCGAAGAGTGGTAACACTTGAAGGTGCATTGTTTGAGAAATCTGGTACAATGAGTGGTGGGGGAGGTAAGCCACGTGGTGGTAAGATCGGCACATCCATTCGAACTACCAGTGTATCTGCAGAAGCTGTTGCCAATGCCGAGAAGGAGCTTGCTATGATGGTTGAGAAATTAAAAAGCATCCGTGAAAGAATTTCGGATGCAGTGAGGAGATATCAAGCCGCAGAGAAAACAGTTGCACACTTGGAGATGGACTTGGCAAAAACACAGAAAGAGGTGATAATATGTCCAAGGTTTCTTTCGTGTTTTTTGAGAATAATTCGTTATGTTAATAATTTCCATTTTTCACAGATCAACAGTCTCGATACACAACACAATTATCTTGAAAAGCAACGTGATTCCCTGGAAGCAGCATCTCAGCCAAAGGAGGAGGAGCTTGGTCGGCTTGAGGAGCTCGAGAATATTATCTCTGCTGAAGAAAAGGAGATTGACAGACTCATAAAAGGGTCTAAGAAGTTGAAAGACAAGGTGATTAAAATAGTGTACCTTTATTTTTATTTATTTTTTATTTCTTAGTTGCACCTTATTCTATATAGTTCCATCTTTACCTTTCTTGATCCTGACCACAGTGTGGTTTGATCTGGGTCTGTGTGTTGTATTTTTGTTCTGGTTTTATTTCTGAAAGAACTTTAAACATTTGGATATTCAGCTTTCTTTACGTATGTCTCGTCATTTCTGTTTTTAGGCCTCGGAACTTCAGAGCAATATTGAAAATGCTGGTGGCCAGATTTTGAAAGATCAGAAGTTGAAAGTCAGCAAGATTCAGTCTGTAAGTGCACGTATTGCCATTTAGTATCTGTGAGACTGGTGTTCTTTTCTAATTCATTATACCAATCGTAGGATATTGAAAAAAATAGCACAGATATCAACCGTCACAAAGTCCAAATAGAGACTGCCCAGAAGACGTTAAAAAAGTTAAGAAAGGGGATTGATGAGTCAAAGACGGAGACAGAACGACTCACTCAGGAGAAGGAAAAATTGCGTGACAAATTCAAAGAAATAGAGCAGAAAGCTTTTGCAGTTCAAGAGAACTATAAAAAGACACAGGAGGTCAAACATTATTATTCATTTATTTCGTCTTGTTGTATGCATTAGGCAAAAATATAAAATAATTTTCTCTCTTTTGCTAAGGTAATTTTACTCTTATCTTATTATCTTTGTATTTCATAGATTATTGATAAACATAAAGAGGTATTGGATAAAGCAAAGTCTGACTACAACAAGATGAAAAAGACCGTTGACGAATTGCGAGCATCCGAGGTACCATGATGTCAAATCTTCCTTACTGTTACTGCCTTTTCCTTCTATTGCATATGTTGATCAGGTTAAATTGTCATTATTTACTTTGGGGAGTGGATATTAACAATCTCATCAAAATGTCGCAGGTTGATGCGGATTATAAATTAAAAGATATGAAGAAGCTGTACAACGAGTTGGAACTGAAGGGGAAGGGTTACAAGAAAAGGCTCGATGAATTGAAAAACAGCCTTACAAAGCATATGGAGCAGTATGTTAATTTGATAAATTTCCGTTGATAGCGTGCATTTGATTGTAATGTAATATTGCATATTAATGTTAAATCTTATCAGTTATCTGGAAACCAAATGTGTTGATATCTTATTGATTACAGAATCCAGAAAGAATTAGTGGACACTGAAAAGCTTCAAGCAACCCTATCAGATGAAACTCTCAACAAGGCTTGTGACCTGAAAAGAGCCCTTGAAATGGTCACATTGCTGGAGGCACAACTGAAAGAGATGAATCCAAACCTTGATTCCATTGCAGAGTATGTCTTTCTCCTGGTGACAATTATTTTCTGCCAAATTTATCTGCTAATTGAATTCTTTTCTTATAGGTACCGGAGTAAGGTCTCGTTGTATAATGATAGAGTGGAGGACCTAAACACAGTCACTCAACAACGTGACATTATAAAGAAGCAGTATGATGAGTGGAGAAAAAAAAGGCATGAACCCCTTTTATGATTATGTATGCCTGCATGTGTGTCCATGTGTTTATTTCGTTTCCAAACCATCAATTCTAAGTTGATTGAGATGACGATAATTTTAGGTTGGATGAGTTCATGGCAGGATTCAATGCTATATCTTTGAAGTTGAAGGAAATGTACCAGGTTCGTAAACTGAGCTCGCTCTCTCTCGGACCCTTAAATTGGTTATGACTCCTGTTTTAGAACAGTTTGAATAACCAGAAGCGTTGTTGCTGGACCTGTATGCCCATTGCATATGTTTCTCTCTCCCTTAAAAAGAGCATATTTTTCTTGAATATTTATGTTGGAATGGGGTGAAAATCCATGGCAAATAATTTTGGTTTCTCATATTCTATGTTACTTGTGTCCAATTCTTCCTTTCTCCCTATTTTATCCCATCGTTTTCTTTTTGACCTTTTTTCTTCCCTTTATGTGCACCGGCAACATAATGCCTATAATTTTCCTCCCAATGAGGTTTCTTTAGATGATCACTCTCGGTGGCGATGCGGAACTCGAACTAGTAGACTCCCTGGATCCTTTCTCCGAAGGTGTTGTTTTCAGTGTTAGGCCACCAAAGAAGAGCTGGAAGAATATTGCCAACTTATCTGGTGGCGAAAAGGTTCTCTGCATATCATTTACCATCTCCTTATTTTCTCAGCGGCTGCATGGTAATATTTTTCTGTCTACATGGCACTTTAATTTGACATTGGTCGTTTACTGCTTTCAGACTCTAAGCTCATTAGCTCTTGTTTTTGCACTGCATCACTACAAGCCTACGCCACTATATGTAATGGATGAAATTGATGCTGCCCTAGGTATGTCCCTTTAAATACTCTAAATACTTGAACTTTCTTAAAACAAACCCATTGTTCAAGTACTCCGCTAACTTGTCTGGAAACTGTGGCACTGTAGATTTCAAGAATGTTTCAATAGTGGGACATTATGTTAAAGACCGGACTAAGGACGCACAGTTCATAATCATAAGGTAGGTTAAACGTTCTGAGTTGATTATTTTTAGAATTACTTGTATTTAAATTTGCTTAAGCAGTTCATCCTTCTCTTGCCTCCTGACAGCCTTAGGAACAACATGTTTGAGTTGGCCGATCGACTGGTCGGAATATACAAGACCGATAATTGCACGAAGAGCATTACCATCAACCCAGGGAGTTTTGCGGTTTGTGAAAGCGCTACTTGATGGGTTTGCACGTTTGATTGATGGTATTGTTCCATGATGTCATGATCATCCCTTTTTTTGAGGTTGCGTATATTGGTGAACTTGTATTTGCATCTGACTTTTAAGTACTCTTATACTGGATTATATAGATAAACTTGCCCTCTTGTAGGCATCGGGACCATGCTAATCCTTGCAGGCTTGGTTTTGTTTTTTGTTTATTGTTTTTTTTGGGAGATCGAGGCCCTGTGTTGAGCTAGGTCGGGGTCAGGATTTGAATTATATTTTATTAAAAGTTCAATACAAAATAGAATGCATGGTAAAGAAACATGCTATATACCATGTCATTTAATACTAAGATGACAAACCAAACACTGTATTGTATGAAATTGTATAATATAATACAATATAATATAATAAGACACATACAATAGATGCTTTATTTATGAGGTCGAATAGACTCCTCCTAACACATGCAAAGCTTGCAACTTTTTCACACCGAATTGAGAGGTTCCTTGCCGGAAATGTGCTCGTTGTTGCTCATAAGTCGGCGTAGTTTGAAAGAAACTGAACGTGAAGACAGCTCATGAACTGGCTTCTCAGACACTCTAATCAGATTGTAAGATAATGCTCCAAGTAGTGTTCCAGTGACTGGTCCAATGGCATACACCCAAATTCCTTTGTAGCATGAACTAGCAATTGCAGGCCCCATTGTTCTTGCCGGGTTCATGGATCCACCCGATATTGGTCTGGATATGGACTTCATAAATTGTTATTTACCCGTCTTTTAAGCTAATTTTAGTTTATGTCCTATTTACCAGTCTAGTTATCTTTACCCCAAAAAAAAAAAAAAAAAATTTATGGTTTACCAATAAAGGTTGGCAGGGTACTACTTTCTAGTTCCACCATTGCTCTACCCACCCAACCACATGAAGCGAAGTGAGGTAAATATCCTCCCTTGAAAGTTTGTTTGGTGTATAGACTTGGGCTCATTTAGGGGAAAATAAGGCCTCATATACCCTAACGTGGCAAACAATGTTATAGGGCACTGACTACAGATTGAACTGCATTAAAAGATGGCGAGTCCAATGTCATACGACCTATAGGTGGGTCCTTTGTTTTATTACTTGTGACGCTTAACCCCCGTTAGCTCCTATGTTTTAATTACTTGTGACGCTTAACCCCCATGGTGTCTCCAATATATATATATATATATATATATATATATATATATATATATTAATGTGGCAAGGTCCTAAGAAATTTCCAAGCAAAAAGCCATGAAAAGCTAGGAGTCAGTTTTGCTTACCCCGCCAAAATTGATGTTATGCAAACCGCGGATCCAACTGCTATGCCCGCTAACTCGCCAATCTGATGGGACATTAATTAAATGACAAATGAATGATATGGTCAACAAATCAAAAAAGTGTTCAAGAACATGTAATAAATACTTTTAGACGAGCAATAGTTTATTAATGTAGCGTTGACTGATATGTACAGCTTTTGTGTCAGTTGCCACGGCAGAAGTGATGAACATCATAGAGAATGCAACAACTATTTCCATAACTAGAGCTTGCATTTCTGTGCCGGAAGGAGTTGTAGTGCCAATGTTTTTTATTGGGTGCAACAGTTCGGCCAAAGTAAATGAGGCACATATTGATCCTGTTAGTTGAGCTGCTGCATACATTGGGACCTGAGAGAAATATGAAAGTCCTTCAGTACTTTGTTTTTTAAAACCATTGATTAATCGACCGACCTGGCCCATGTCCTCTCCTGAACGATTAATTGTTGGATTGAAAAAATGAGTCTCCCATTAAACTCATTAAGGTGCTTTGGAATAGTAGTACATTAAATTTGGAGAGGGACACGTGACAGTTTCTCGTTGTCAAGTCATTAAATTGAGAGACTGATTCAATTTTGGCGGTGGAATATCGATACCAATCTTAATCTTATATGAGATCCAAAAAGTAGGGCTAATTTTAAATTATTCATTCTTGGGATATAAAATGTTGTAAATCTTTTGTCATTGAGATGTCAAATATTTAACGGTTTAATCACACGTGTGGTGTGTGTGCGACTGCTTCGTGAAGGGCAATATAGTAAATTTAAGCAAAATAGTGTTTAAAATTTTGAAAATTTAAAACAACCACAAGTTCTTGCTCGCTCTAACCCTAAGTTGTCACCCTTCCTTGCAGCCCTTGCATCGCCCTTTCTCTCATATATTGCCTTCTATACCAATAAGTCACATAACCCCATGTGATTAAAACTATTAAAAAACTGATGTTTCAGCGACAAAAGTACTAATAAATTTGTAACTTATGATAATATCATCAGGTAGTTTCATACCATTTTTAGCTTTTAGGAGGTCAAATCCGAATTAATCCCCAAAAATAGTAATCCTTGCTGAATATGATGATATATGATGTTCAATAAAGTATTCATGTACAGAATTTTTTCCTACCCTACCAAAGATTTTTATTCTTTAATTTTTTCCTGATTTATATTCGAGGTATTTGTTTAAGTTATCTGCAATAATTTATTTTAAATTGAATAGAGTAGTTTAAATCCAGCTATGTATTTATTGTTGGATAACATGCGAGTAAGAATAAATAACTAAAATAATAATGTCAGATATATTCTCTTCATGAAATCAAGAACCTGCCTCGTAAGAATTATAGATTGAATGAGTGCAATAAGAAAGCACAAATAAATGTTTTAAAAGGAAGAGAATAAAAATGATGTAAAAAATATGCAAGAAAAAGGCACAAGTCTTATCCTTCAACCGACAAACAAGTGTGGAAAGTATGCTGTATATGAATGAGTGGTGTTCAATGCTTTCAAGTGATAAAATGAACGTGCTCTCCATAAATAATGATGGAAAAAGATATATATATATATATAATATATATATATATATATATATATATCCAAGCTTACCTGAAGAATATATTTTTCTTTATTCTATTTTTATTTTATAGGTTTTTCCCAACAATATTTAATGCACTTTTTTTTTTCCATTGTTTTTGTTGCAAATAGGTGAAGGGGCCAATGTGTTGGTCTTGTGGACCTTTCTCCAGATGTGAATGGCGTTACTTTTGTTTGGCTATTAGACCCGGACGCAAGACATAGGTATTTTTTTGTTTTTGTTTTTGTTTTTTGTTTTGTAGGTACCAATAAAGTAATCTATAATAATATGTATTTGTTTTTCAGTTATTAAATTTTCTTTTAAATAAAAGATTTAACTAGATGTAATGTTCGAAAATATATACTATTAGTAGAGGCCGTCACCAGAAAAATGCCATTCTTTTTTTAAGAGGACAAGAACATTGAAGGTTCTCAAAACCAATATCTTTTGAAAGTCTCAACCGTTCACTTTGTATTTGATTGTAAAAAAGGTATGTACTTTGTACATATTTATTCCCTAGATCTATCAAACAAGGTGATATGGCTCTTTATAGTTCCGCAAATTTCTGCAACCGGGGGATTTCACTATCTATGTGGATGTGATTTTTGTACAATAAAATGTTTTGTACTATTTTAAAAAGAGAGTACCCGTTTTGATAAGCTCTTACTTAATGTGAATTTCACGATTCAAATGGTGGTGGAAAGTGTCATACCTTTCTTCAAGGACAATTTACGTACATGCATGCAAACATACATACAAATATATATATATATATATATATATATATTTGCTACTGAACTATAAATTCAAACGATAAAAGTGCTAAAAACTTTGGAACACAAGGATCAGATTCTAGAGGCAAGAATTTCCTGTCCACCCCATTATAGTCATGTAGAAACAAAATTCAAACGAGTCTAAAACTTTTGTTCATATCTTCCTATTTTATTGCTGTCTACCCACTACTTATTTTTCATCTCATCTAAATTTATTATCATTACAATATCAAAAGGAACTAATTAATGCTAAAAATACTTGAACAATTCAACAAGCTGTTAAAAGAAAATTCAAAAAACAACAAAAACAACATAAAATAAGACGGTAGATATCTTAAATTTGAGTACTCTTGTTACAGTATTTTCTCATAAAAATTTAAATTCCTATTAATGGGCACATAAAGTATACCTGTTTCCATGGAAAATGGCGAACAACGGCGAAAGCTAAAGTGACAGCCGGATTCATGTGAGCACCGGAGATGTGACCGACAGCGTAGATCATTACGGTGACTATAAGGCCACCGGCAACTGAAGCTCCAAGCTTTGACACTCTATGTTCATCGCTTGCACACAGTGCAGCCGAACCACATGTCACAAACACCAATAAATATGTTGCTATCATCTCGGCCATCACCTGTACGTGCCTCACCCAATAAATAACAGAATAAAAATATTATTGAACGCTAACCGAATTTAATAATTTCATAAACACACATACGTTATATTGCATGAACAAATGAAGTGCCATAAGCATGACATAATATATATAAAACAAAGATCATGAGATAAAGGGATAGGTGGTTTTAGATTAGGCATGCTTAATTCATGCATTACATGACGTTACGTACCTTTTTGAGAAACCCGGATGGGAATAGGTGAAGAAATTTCCAGAAAATATTACGAAACTTTGGGTTTTGCATGGAGACATCTGGATCATAGTTAGTATTTGTATCTGACGTTTCATCCATTCTGAAAGATTCTGACAAGTATGAACTATATATGTATAGAACTATATATATATGTGTGTGTGTGTATTAGATTGTCTTATATATTGTAAATCTTGCCGTGCTTAATTTGTTTGTTCGTCAAGGGAAGGTATATATAATGCCTGGAGAGTTCTTGAGAGAAGGTAGCCAGTTGCAGTGTGGAGTAATAATGCAATAATAGAGGGCAAGGTTGGCCCGGTTATTTATTCATGTTTTAAATGCATCTTAAAGTGGTAGGGGGAAAAGGGATCTGGCATTTGACACTGTATAGGTAAGATTTTGATCGGGATATTAAAGAATGAAAGAACAAAAAGATTACCCCTAGAGAGAGAGAGAGAGAGAGAGAAAGAAAAGGACTAATGACAAAGGAAATGGCAGAGAAAAAGTGCTATCTTATTAATTCTGGGTAGGTAGAGAAGGTTTGATGTTGGTCAATATATATTACATTGGACTTGAATTTGGAGGATGGAATTTTCTAGTTCTCTATGACGTAAGCATACGTGTGTCTTTTTTTTTTTTTCATCAAAAGAGAGAGTAATTGGAATAAATTTTAGCACATCCTAACAAAGCTGGTAAAATTTACCCCACGATATCCGCTCAATTTATTAATGGGGCGTTTGGTAGTGGTGGGAACACTCAGTTTTCACCACAAACTCAGTTATAAACAATAAAAAGTTCTCACATGCTATAGTAACAATAAAAAAAATTGTTACAGTGTAAAGCTCTCACATGTTACAATAAAAGTGGTTTCCACCACTCTTCCAAACACCCACTAAGAGAAGAAAAAAAAAATGCAAAAGTTAAAAAACATGGGGAAAAAAGAAAACAAGACCTAATTAAAGGCTCAAAAAACAAAAATAAGAAAATAAAAACATTAAGAATCCTAATAGTGAACTATTTCAACATATTTTAAAGCCTTTAACGACTTCAGCTCGTGAAGCAGGTATTGTCCCTTTCTACTTCGTCATTATTCATGGTATTCTGCAATTTATCACGATCATCAGACTTATCCCAAGAGCCATAAATGACTATTCCAAGAGCCAATATTAATACTATCTCATCTCTTTTTGACCAAAATTATTTATGAGATTTTGATTACCTTTCTCTTTTCCTGCTAAATCTCGGGTCTTATATAATAGTAGCACAGGTCTATTTCTTACTAGTTTGTTTTCGTTGATCTCACCCAGTTTCTGTGAATAACATTATCAAGGAATGTAAATGCAATAGAAATATTTCCAAAGGCCAAATTTGTACTACATTAATTTCTGGCCATTTGTTCTATTGTTTGAATTATAATTCAAACTTTTTTGTTATAGTATTTTCTCTCGTAAAAATTTAAACTTATGTTCAAATCTATAATCTAATGGATTATTGTATTTTCATACTTTTCTACCGTATTCTTTTGTTACTATTACTAATATTATCATGCTAGTACTCACTCACTCACACACACATATGTCGTCGAGGTTGCGAGCAATGCACTATATTAATTTTGTGGATTAGGCAACACATATTTTACAATAGTTATGAGGAAAAAGCATTGTCTAATGTACTAAAAAAACCTGGAATGGAATTTCTTTATGCTTCGTAAAAACTAAATTGGCTGAAATATGCTTTTTTGATGTTCTTTATAAGATGTTTAGCATATTGGTTTAAGAACAATATAAATATCTCATATGCTACAGTGTAAAGCAAAAAACAACTATAGTATAAAACTCTTGCATATTAAGTTCCTAAACAAAAAAGTTAAACTCTCAAATTAGTTAGTATTTTAAATGTAATACTGTTTTCTACTTATACTTGATTTATTGCTTATTTTTAATGAACAAATATAGTACAAATAGTAAAAACTAAGAACTAAAATGAGAAATATTTCTTACAAATTTTTATTCCATTAAACATAACCGTACGTATTACACATTGACTGCGGTCACCCGCAATTTCAATATCACACTTACAGCTTAAACGAAGTAGCTTACCACACAACACACACACACACACACACACACACACACACACTATATATCATACAATACACTGATCACTTCTATGTAAAAGTATGCATGGAACATAATTCATATGTATTGGCAACGCCAAAACATACAAAATTAAAGCAGAACTACTGAAGGAATTAGAAAGTCCACACAAGTAATACATGTATACATACACATACACACACATATAGTCCTTCGGTGGGTAGCCCATTGATAGTGTATGTTTTTAAACCACTAAATCCGGTCAAAATCATATTTATTTATTTTTTTTTGCAGATTTGATGGTTGAAAAACAGACTTACTGGTAGGTTATTTTTTCGGTATTTTTACCGGAGAAATCTCCACATATACACACACACGCGCACGCATATGAGTGTGTGATTTCAAACGGAACTGGTAGGTAATTCTTTGTTGCCATCAGCATGAACAACATTGTTGGTCATCATCCGACGCAGTCTAAGCGAAATTGAGGGGGAAATGATGGGCTTGCGCTCACTTAACTGAATGATCTTGTAAAAACAAGAGCCAAGACATGTTCCAGTGACTGGTCCCACAAAATACACCCAAAGCCCGTTGTACTCATCACTGGCAAGTGCTGGGCCTAGTGTTCTGGCTGGGTTCATTGATCCACCTGATACTGGCCTGGAATAAACAATTCACAAAAATATTTAGAAATTTTTTTAGTAGGAACTTCTCTATAGGAATCCTATAAATAGTGCACGTTTTGAAACTACTAGATGATTAAATTATTTTTTACTGCAAATTTAACTGCTAAAACGTAGATACCAGTTGGTAAGTATTTTTTTGGTCCCCACTAAAAAAGTTGCCTTCTTTAGCGGCAAGTTTTTTAGGTTCTTGTTCTTCTCCAGCTCTAATTTGCATAATGCGGATTAAGCAGGCGTCTCGGCCATTAATTTCAGTTAGATTGTAATTTTCCAAAATTTGTGAGCTAGTTAAAATTGTACGTAACCTATGACGGGCTAAAAACTTCGGACCGTCCAATACTTTTGACCTAATTGAAAAGTACTGGTTATAAAGTCACGATGATCAATATAGAGTGTTATGGTAATAAAGTACTGGTTTTTTTTTTTTTTTTTTT
>CAMOHE010030009.1:0-37371 GCA_946598075.1 Artocarpus hirsutus | reverse complement strand
CCATTATCTCACCATTGGAAAACTTACCATCCAAAGATAGTATACCATTCGGTTACACCTATGTATCCAAATGGTTGAGCGCTCTAGTTTTTCAATTACAGGATAACGCATATAAGAAGATATCACTACTCCTAAAGAGTAGTGACATATTATAGCGTACATATCATAGCGTACAATTAGAGCTGCAATCTCGAACTCTATAGAATTACGAAGCCCGTATAGCTAAGTCTCCATGACATATCATAGTATATCGTATCCCCATAAGATTATCCATAATCGGCTTAAGGACAAGTTCTGTCTTACCTTCCCGATTATTTTTCAATTACAGGATAACGCTTATAAGAGGATATCACTACTCCTAAAAAGGAGCTATGGATTCCATATCTATGAATAACAGGTCTACGTCATCAAGAGTCATGCCTATAACGTACCAGCATGCATACCACTATTAAGATGTGGGTGTCACCGTTTGGCACATCAAAAGGCACAAGTCAAGATAACGGGCCCACTATTCATCTCAGGATTAAGATACAATACAAATAATTGTCTAAAGTGAATCAATTTGCCAAGACAGAATTATTAATCCAAATCAATTCACTTTATGTCTCGATCCAACACATCATCACCTATGACAATGTGCCAATGTTTGTATTCATGGAGTCCACCTCCGATGGTCAAGACAAACCATCTCCCAATAGAGATATAAACAACATAACAATCTTTACATGAACAAAGTGCCCAACTTTAATCCCTTGATTGCGGATCTTATGATTTAGACCGTCACGTTAAGAATCGTGTCTTCCGCATAATCTGTCCATCATATGCCCAATTCTTAACGGTTTAGACCGATAGTCTCAGACTATTGTTTGCTTATCATACATTCAACAAATATGAATGTAAAGAGGACAAGATTTGGTATATAAATAATAAATGAATTCTATATTGATAAAAATGTCTCCAAAAACTCATTATATTTTTTACTCCTAAGGGCATACATGTCTAACACCATCTTCATGCCAACACATAGGCGACCTACTTTTTTGCCCATATAAGGCCTCAAAGGTGCCATTCCAATTAGAGGTGGCAATAATCGTGTTCATGTTGGCATGTTTACAGCACGACATGTTTAGCCCAAACACGAACACGGCACGATTAATAAACATGCCAGAAATAAAAACACGAACATGACACGCTTATGGCACGACACGATTAACACGATTATTAACGTGCTGTGACAGGTTGACACTATAACAATACGCATATGACACGTTTATGACCCAATTAACTAAAAATTTAAAAAAAATTAATTTTTTTAAAAAGCCAATCAAGAAAATTAACAAAAACACAATATCTAATTAATACTAACCTACTATAAATATTTCAAATATTTTTATTTTTAAGTTTAAATATGCTATAAATAGGCAGGTCGTGTCGTGCCGTGTCAACACATTTACGGTCCGTTTAATTAAACGTGTTAAGGTGTGTTTAGCATGTTAGTACAAACCAGCCTGTTTATTTTTGTGTTATTCATGCCAACCCATTTATGGCACAATTAATAAACATGCGGTCTAAACCCGTTTATCTCGTGTCGTTTTTGTATCGTGTCATCGTGCGTATTCGAAATTGCCAGCCCTAATTCCAATTGTCGCCTAGTAGCTGTTGTTATAAGCAAATTTTGCTAATGGTAATATTTTACACTAGTTGGTCTTGTAATCGAGAGTACAAGCCCGAAGCATATCCTTTAAGATCAAATTCGTCCTCTCCATTTGGCCATCTATCTAAGGATGAAAAGCTGTACTGAAGTGCAACTTAGTTCTTATCACATTCTATACACTTTTCCAGAACTTGGACGTGAACCTGCTATCACGATCAGAAATGATAGACTTAGGGATTCCATAAAGTTGCACTATTCCCTTGACATAGAGTTCTACTACTGCTTCATAGAGTAAGTGATTTTAATGGGGATGAAATGCACCGTCTTCATTAGTCGATCGACAATAACCTAAATGGCATCAAATCCATTCATAGTCCCAGGCAAATCGGTAATGAACTCCATTGCAATCTCTTTTCCATTTCGGTATCTGAATTGACTGCAAATCTTCGCTAGGTCTTTGGTGTTTAGCTTTGACTTGCTAACATGTCAAGCATTTCTTCACATACATTGCAACATCACATTTCATTCCAAATCAGCAAAAACTATCTCTTAGCTTATTGTACCTCTTTATTGCACCTAGATGAATTGAATAAGGAGTATCATAAATTTTCGCTAAGATTCTTTCCCTTAAACCATCAATGTTGGGAACACATAAGTGGTTCTTAAGATATAGGGTTCCATCATCCGCAATACAAAACTCTTAACATTTTCCTTCCTTGATTTCCTACTTAATCCTCGCAAGGGTTATATCTTCTTCTTGCTTTCTTAGAATATCATCAAATAGCAATGGTGCAAGAGCTAGTGCTGAGCTACTATGTTATGATTTTCAAACCAAAGTCCAAAATTTGCTTCCTTAAAGGCTAAGACATTGCTTGTAACGACATCAACATGGCATTAGTCTTTCTACTCAGAGCATTAGCTACTCGATTAGCCTTTCCTGGATGATAAAGGATTTCATAATCATAATCCTTCTCCAGCTCTAGCCATTTTTGCTGTCTCATATTCAGGTCCTTCTGAGTAAAGAAGTACTTTAAACTTTGATGATCAGTAAAAATCTTGCATTGAACTCTATACAAGTAATGTCTCCATATCTTCAACGCAAAAACTATAGTTGCCAATTCAAGGTCATGAGTAAGATAGTTCTTCTCATAGTCCTTCAGCTGTCTTGAAACATAAGTGATCACTCTATCATTTTGCATTAATACAGCACCAAGGCCCATCTTAGAAGCATCACTGTAAATTACAAACCCATTATTCCCTTCAGGAATAGGCAAGATTGGAGATGTAGTCAACTTTTTCTTCAATTCTTGAAAACTCTTCTCGCACGTATTCGTCCATTCAAACTTCTTTCTTTTTCAAGTTAGATTTGTGAGAGGCGTTGCTATCTTGGAGAAATCTTCCACAAATTTTTTATAATAACCAGCTAGTCCCAAGAAACTTCTTATCTCACTTGTATTCGTTGGTTGTTTCTAGTTGAGAACAACTTCAACTTCGCAGGATCCACAATTATTCCTTCCTTTGATACAACATGGCCTAAGAAAAATACATTGTCCAGCTAGAACTCACACTTCAAGAACTTTGCAAACAACTCATGTCTCTTTAGAGTCTCCAACACTATCCTCAGAAGTTCAGCATGCTCTTCCCGACTCTTCGAATAAACAAGAATATCATCGATAAACACAATAAAAAATTTGTCAAGGAAATCCTTGAATACCTAATTCATCAAGTCCATAAAGGTTGTAGGTGCATTCGTTTGACTGAAAGGCATAACCACAAATTCATAGCGACTATACCTCGATCTAAAGGCTATCTTAGGGATGTCTCCTTCTTTTATCTTCAACTGATGGTATTTTGACCTCAAATCAATCTTTAAAAACACAGATGCACCCTTAAGTTGATCAAACAACTCATAAATTCAGGGCAACAGGTACTTGTTTTTTATTGTCACCTTGTTCAGCTCCCTATAGTCGATATAGAGTCTCATAGAACCACCCTTCTTCTTGACAAATAAGACTGGTGCACCCTATAGTGAGTGAATAGGTCAGATAAAGCCTTTATTGAGAAGTTCTTTAATTGAGAATGAAGCTCTTTCAATTCTACTAGAGCCATTCTATAAGGTGCCTTGGTAATCACGTCGGTGCTTAGAGCAAGCTCTATTTCAAATTTGATATCTTTGTCTGGAGGTAGGCTTCATAGATCATCTGGAAATACCTCTAGAAATTCTCAAACTACCGTAACATCGTCAATCTTTGCTTTCTCTTCTTGACTTTTGTCTACAATGTTTGACAAATAACCCATATAGCTGCTTACTAGTAACTTCCTTGCTTTCATGGCTGACAAAAACATGTTTAGCTTCTTTTTGGACTTGCCCACGAACACGAACTTTTGTTCACCTTTTGGATGAAAAATCACCTTTCATTTTTGACATTCGATGGAAGCATTGCACTTACTTAGAAAATCTGTCTCGAGAATCATGTCATAGTCATATATATCAATCACAACAAGATCAATAAAGAGTTCCCTTTTAGAAATCCATAGAGGAACTGCACGCAAATAATGCGTAGACATCATCACTTCCCCAGAGGGTAGTGTTGTAGTGAATCCCTGTCTTATAGGTTCTAAATGTACTCCTAACTTCTTAGCAAAGGATGATGATACAAAAGAATATGTGGCATCCATGTCAAAAAAAGCATGTGCATTAAAAGAGAAACTTGAAATCTAACGTGTGACAACATTAGAGGCTTCAGCAGCTACCTACTCTTTCGTCATTGCATAGATACGGGCATTGGTAGGTTGGGCTTCAAGTCTTCCCTAATTAATCAGCGGTCCTTCTAAGATAGCTTGCATCTGATGGAGTTGAGCATGAGGAGCTCTCTGCTAAGCTTGAACATTAGTCTAGTTGAGGCAATTCATTACAAAGTGACCCTTATGTCCACAAATTAAGCATTGGTTGGTTCCCATATGATATTCACTTGGGTGTTTTCTCTCACATTTGGCGCATGATTGAATTTGCCTAATATTGTTGTTGTACTGTCCACCATTTTGCTTCTTATTACCTTGGCCCTACAGGTTCTAGAAGTTGCACTTCCTCTTATTGTTCCTCCAGCTTTGGTTGTTGGTGTTGTTATTTCTACCCTGAGGTCGATTCTAAGTGTTTGCATTATTCACTAATTGACCTGGTTGAGGCTGGTTTCTTCTTAGCTTTAACAGATGGAATTTTGCTTGTTGGGCCCTTAAGACAACTTATTCTTGGTTTCTAGATGGGCTCGCCCCATCAACAATTATAGTAATATCTGGCCTGAGGACTCTGATCAATCTTTTAACCCTTTCACTATCATTGCTAACCATCCCTGGGCAAAGACCTGCCAAGTGGTCAAATTTTGCCACCATATTGGTAACTGATATGTCTCCTTGGTGCAGATTCTCAAACTCATCATAATGCTTCCAAGTAATGTTCATTTGGAAGAACTTTGTGTTGAATTCATGAACAAAATCAGCCCATGTTATTTTGTCTACATTCCTATTTTGTTTGATTCCGTCCCACCAGCTTCTGGCCTCCATGGTGAGGCAGTACGAAGCACAGAGGACTTTCACATTATCAATGAAGCCCATGAGCTTTAGAGCGGCTTCAATTGTCTTCAGCCATCCTTGAGCAATCAGAGGGTCCTTAGAACCTTAAAAGTCTGCTGGCTTAACCCTCTTCCATCTAATTAGCAATGATTCTTGGTAGGCGGGTCTTGGTTCTAGTGTAGGAGCTGGGGATTTTTCTCTTCGGGGCTGAGGAGGAGGAGAACGAGGAGATGGCATGTCATTTCTTGGTCTTTCACCTCTTTGACCATTAGCTCTTAGTTCCTCGATCTCCTGTCTTTGCTCTTCAAGTTGCCTTCGCAATTCAGCAATAACCGTCATCAGTCTTTCATTGGTTTGAGCACGAGTTTGCATTCTTTCATGGTCGTTCATTCTTTGATTTCCTAAAAGAATTATGAGCTTAGGAATAATCTTCTAATTTATGAGACAGGATTTTACTACAAAGTTAGGCCCAAGGACATTTATCATTGTATAACTAAATCTTATACTTATCATCAAACTTACATTCATAATAATTAACTTAAAATATACTTACTAGGAGGACTTGAACTGACGTGTGACGATATGAACTAAAAATGAAAATTCACACTGATATCAAAGCTTGTAACGCCTCCTTAAGAATATCACAGATATCGTTACATTCATCCTTGTTATCTTTAATTAAGATAAACTATTTAAATTTAAAAACATAATTTGATGAACATATCCCTAGGATCCATATATATATATATATTTATAACATTTATAAGTACACAATCATATATTAAAACTACTCATATATAAAATTTTTAAATAGTTTATTAATTCCAAAACAATGAGACCATAATTTAAATAAAATTTAAAACAACTTTAAAATCTATTAAAATAGTTCACTTGGCACAGTTTCATATAAAACATATCTTTCATTATCATTATCTATATTAAAACTTCATTCATTATCTTTGGAGGCCTAAGTGTTGCACCATTATCTTCGTCATAGGCGCGCTGCCATGAGAAGAGAGGGGTAGCTAATCCCAAACCAAACATGACAAGTTTAACTTTGGACATCATAAACATAGACATAAACATAAACATATAGTGTGCAACACTTAATTAAGTAATACATATATAGATATACTTTTAACATATCTCATCATTGAAACATTCGTTAAACTTTCTTGTTGCAACAAGAGTTTTTTTTTTTTGTTTTTCATGAGAAAACAATATGTAAAAACAAACTTAAAAATTATCATAAAACATATTCCTAAAACTTTTCGTAAACTTTTATCATGTTGTAGGTGAGAATGTACTTACTTAACTTACTTACTTAAACCTTATCTTAAATGACATCGCCGCAGTCTCGATGTGCTCACTTCTTAGTGTGTTCATGTCATACATCCATATACAAATAAAAAATGAATTTCATTCTTATGAAATCATTCAAAACCATATGACATTATTCATACTTCTGTCTCAAGAAATACAAGTGTATAAATACACTTTACTAACTTATAAATATTCATGCAAAAATTGCAATGCTAATACTTGCTTGACCCTTATGTATTCATAATTTAATAACTCACAATTCATGTACAATTAAGGCATGAGATTTTGCAGGGACATAATTAACATATATATGAATTACGCTAATTTTTCTTTAGCCATAAAAATTTCATTAGACAATTAAAATAAGTCACAGTACACACAACACAAAAACTGCCAACAACAACAAAACAGTGAGTAGCCCTAATAAACGCTCATAAAATAAATTATTTGTATCCTAAAATAATTTCATAAAAATCCTGCATATAATAGACACCCTAAAACTATAATATTTCCAAAATTTAACTTCAAATAAATTTTCAACAATTAAAAACATGCATTAGAATTCAGAGACAAAATAAACCTTAAACACATAAGGCAGTGAGCAACACACGATCATCATACTCAAACAATTAAAAAAAATTACTTTGACCTTAAAATTTTTATGAAAACCTAGTAATATATAAATATAGTACCATAAAAAGTTTCATTAACAAATAAGTTCGTTAGTTTAAACAAATAGGTCACAAAATAAGGAAGTCCAAAATTTACTACATAGGTAGCCATAAAACCTAATCTTAAAGAAATTTCAAGAACTCATCAAATATTTATCAAATCACCACAAAATTTTCTAGATCATAACCTAACATATGTATGAATATTTCTACAAAATTTCATTCAAATCACAATTCGTTTGTCTTTTGAACATAGACTGCATTTTTGTGAAACATTACTGATCAGCAACAATCACACCATGAGTGGTAGAGAATAAAAATTTAATATCTTAATATAGAAAATTCCAAATGGCATGAAATTTTGAGGAATATCATAGAACATATACATAAATATCATAATAAAATTTCATAGCAAATGGATATTCGTAGACAAAGTAATGGGGGTCAGATCAGAGAGAGAATACAATTTTAGGTAGTCTAAAATAAGTTTCTTACCTCAAAACAATTTTTCTCAAGCTTTCTTCGAATTACTCTTAGCGAAAACCCAATATTTCATTCAAATATTTGTAGGAATATAAGGGAGAAAAGGGGTAGAAAATGTGTAGAAAGGAAGAGAGTGTCTAAGAAAATTTTAGAGAGAAAGGGAGAGAGAAAAACGATTTTGGAGAGAGGGGGAGGGTGATATGCATGTAAATGGAGAATGGTGTGAAAAGAAAATAATCTTCTCTATATTTGAAGCAAATTTTCTTTTTAAAAAAATGAGATATGCATGTACGGTGAGGTGAGATAAGGAAAAAGTCTAAGATTTGCTCTAACTACCAAATGTTATCTTTTCAAATTAGGAAACCTTATCACAAAAATCAAATCTTCTCTTTTAAAAAGTCAAACCTTTCCTAATCATGGATAAGAAAAGAGATAAAATATATCAATTATTCAGAATTTTCCCAACTAATTAAATTGATCATCAATACCACAAAATTTTGAAATTATTTGTTGATTTCTCGTTAGCCACATTCGGCCTGCCTATGACTTAATTCAGCCTGTCGAAGTTGTAAGTTAGGCCTGTCGATTAAATCCTTCGGCATGTCGTTCTGGAAAATAAATTCAAAAGTGCCACTTTAAAGATACCAAAAATAAAATATTAAATATTTATCATGTATACATTATAAGTGATATGAACACCTTGAGCACATTAATTCCACGTGACTGTTACCTGTCATAATATTCAAATAAATGGTCAGTAACATTATTTCATAAGGAAAAATACTTAACATCGTTAAATGTCTATCATTAACCATTATATGAAAAATAACGGGTGTTACACATCAAGCCCATTGTTGGAATGTATAACATAAAAGGCCCAAGGGCCCAAGCACCTGAGCTCAAACCTAGCTATTTGCCAAGTAAATTAGGTGATATGCCACTTTTTATTATAACTATAGTGTTGTATTTTTTTTTCGTTTGATTCATATCATATCTCTTAACTAAAAAGAAAAAAAAACATAATTAGACATGTTTCTGTAATATTAACCGAAAAAACTTGTCATCCATTATGTTTTTATATTTTTTAAAAATGGTATGAACTTTCACATAAGACTTATAAAACTAAAAAACAATACTACATGAGTAGATTTATCAAAATTGACCCCCATTTGTGAGTATATACAACATAAAAGAGGGATGGAGGAAAAATAAAAAGAAAAAGAAAAAAAAAGAAACAGGCACCCAAGCATCAGCAGTACAAAAATGGCACATCCCAATCCATCCCGAAGCAGTTATAGATACTTATTACATAAGGATTCATATATCTCAAGTTTATTTTAAAGTTTTTTTACACCAAAAAAATCTCAAGTTTTAAGTTTTAACTAATTAAATAATATTCTTTAAGTTTTTTAAAAGAGTTATAAAAAAATTTCCTTAAGAAAAGAGTTAAAAAATTATCCTTTTAACTAACACATTTTTAAAAATTAAATCAATATCCCAATTAAAAAGCATTTAAGTATTTTTTAAGTAAAATTTATTACTTTATTTAAACAATAATTTTTTTAAAAAAATTAGAAATAGATTTGAAACAAAAATTTTATGAAACTATTTAAAAAAATTAAATAAACTTAAAGATAAAATAAATAAATTTAGGAAGTAGGAAACAAGTTTGGACATGATAATAAATCAACCATAAATAACAATAGGTTTGACTTGGTAGATTGAAAATTCAAGGATAAGAAAGAGACTTTTTTAATTTTTTTTTGTTTTTCAAATTTTAGTTATTTTATAATATTTTTGTGTAGTTTTAACATAAATAAGAAAAGTATTAATTGTTTTGTTACTTAGAAAACTAATTTGTGAAGGCACACATAACCTAGAGAGAAAAAAAAGTGAGATGTAGTAATTTTGCACTTATATGTGTGTCCTATTTAATTTTGCACTCATATATGTGTCCTATCCCAAGTTATATATATATACATACATACATACATACATGCATACATACATACATATATATATATATATATATGTATGTATGTATGTGTGTATACTCTTAACAATGTTAGTTGTCCTAAGTCTTGCTTTAATTACCATTTCAAACTTAAGTGTAATAAAAACTTTCTTAAAAGTTTTTCATTAGTTATTACTTCATGTTTTTATTAAGATTTTGAATTAATAGATTAAAATGATATTCCTGTCAAAATTTATTTATAAAAAAAAAGGATTAGAGACCTACATGCTCTTGATTTACTTATAAAAATGTGCTTTTGCTTTTAATTTCAAAATATGTGCTTAGAGTATTTAAATGATATTTTCGAAAGCTATAAGATACCATTTTGAAATTTTATAAACAATAGGATAGCAATGCTATGTTTATTGAAAACACAAAGTACCAAAAGGATAATAACTCAAAATAAATACCAACAAATTGATTAAATCTTAATAATAATAAAGATTGATTACAAAAATTTCCACCTGTTCGGTAGTGTTTTTATTTTAATTTTAGTTTTTGAAAAAAATTGACAATAAAAATATTTTGAGACTATTGTCACGTCCTAAAAGAACTCTTGTTGAGAGGTGGGCAGCCCAAGACTTAAGTACTGCTCTTCGGTCCTCCACCTAGCCGATGTGGGACTTTTTGTATGTTACATTCTCCTCCACCCAATCGCGTGACGCCCCCGTCACGGATCGGCTCCCCTGAGGGTCCCACTGGACCGTGGAGAGTCCACACACCAGGCAGGCAGTACCCCACTCTGATACCACTTGTCACGTCCTAAAAGAGCTCTTGTTGAGAGGTGGGCAGCCTAGGACTTAAGTACTGCTCTTCGGTCCTCTACCTAGCTGATGTGGGACTTTTTGTACATTACACTATGTTATGATTGTTTTAAAATTATGTTTGGTTGTAGGTGATGGTATATTTTTTTAAATAAAACATTTTTAATAAAAAAATTATTATTATAAACAAAACTAAATTTAATCTAAAAAACACTAATGATTAGTGTTATACTAATTAATGGTTCTAACTAAAACTTAACAACTGCAAAAAATTATATTAGAGGAAAAAAGTGCTAATTAATACTAATTAAATTAGCATTAATATTTGCACAAACCAAGAAAACCCAAGGGATAAAAGGCAGCTGCGCTCCTCCGGTGACCCCCCGCTATCATCCCTCTCCCTCCATACATGACGGTGATCCCGTTGCCCCTATCCCACAATGAAGCCTTCCCTGTCACCAACCCTAAGTGAGAGAGAAAGAGAGAGAGAGAGAGATAGGAGAGATCGTGAGGTGGTTTCGCTAGGTTGTGAGGTGGTGAGCATGGGAGTACAATGGCCACGTGATGGGCTTTTGTTCTCGACGATTCACATTGCAGTTTGCAGGCTTTTGGTTGTTGTTGGTGGCAGCATCGCGTGACCTGGATCGGTCTGTGAGTTTTGTTAGGGTGGGGCAGCTTGGGCTCGTCGGAGAGAGGCAAGGGATGGAGTTGAGGTCGTTAGTTCGTCGGCGCTAAGGTCAGGGGTCGTTGATGAGGGGCGCTAGGTTCATCGACTCTAGGGTCGGGGGGATCCTTAGGTCGTTGGACATTGGGTCTCTGTACTCTAGTTGGTGCCGTTGTGATCGACTGACGAATGAGAAGAATATGGGCTTAGATAGAAGGGAGATGAGGAGGAAGAGGTTCTCTGTTTTGTCGATTAGAAGAAGGAGGAGGACAAAAAATAGAAAACATCTTTTTTTTTTCAAAATCTAAAGAAAAGAAATCTTGGGTGTTTTCAAACCAATTTTCATTTTCATTTCCCAACAAAATTTAACCAAACATGTTTTCAAATTCGTTTTTATTTTTGTATTTTTAAAAATGAGAAAAAATATCTCAAAAACACCACCAAATATAATATACCCTTGATTTTCAAAACATAACATTTATCCTTTATATCTATGAAATAGAAACAAGTAAACTCTTTGGAAATGTTTTGAACACTTTTTGAGGCAAAAATTTTAAAAACACTCTCAGTACAATTCCTTAAAAATTTTTATTTCCAAAACAAAACCATTTTCACCTATTTTAAAAACACTACCAAACGGAACCTTCATGTTGGGATTTTTAAGCGAAATTAAAACATAATTGACATTATGATACATAATAGCTATAAAAAAGATTAATTTTGGTTACTCTATTATGTCTAAAACTAATATGAGAATAAAAGATTTAATTCAAATGATTTAATTGTTTAAGAAAATAAATTGAAAAGCTTTGAAAAATTTTTAAAGATAAATAATATCTCCTTTTTCATTTATGCAACTTTACGAAGGAGCTACTAAAATTATTGATCAAAATGTTTAAGAAACTCTTTTTTTTTTTTTTTTTTGTGTATGCATGTGATGCTTTTTATTTAAGATGAAAACCACAACATAAGAAGTTTTTTCACTATTATTTCATATATTGTAGGGATTGAATGTTACCTTTTAAACACCAAAGACATGTTGTTACAGGAATTACATATAAGAAGTTTGGGAGCTACCGTTCAAATTGTAATTTGTAGTTCAAACTTATATTATTACATTATTTTTTCTTACAAAATATAAGTTGTTAAAATGTTTTCAATTCAAACTATATAAATGGTTACAATATTTTCAGTTCAAAATATTAGTTTAAATTGAGTTTTCAAAAGCTCTAATAATTGACAGGAATTTTTAAAATTAATCCTAATATTAATATATAAATTAATAAATATTTAAACAAAGCGGCTTTATCGTTGTTTAGATTTTTTTTTTAAATTTAATTTAATTTAATATTATTTTTATTATTATTATTATTTTATATATATATATATTTTTTGGGAACTATCGTTGGGGTGGCACCCCCGTTTCCCACACTAATTGTCACGTCACACCTAGACTTGTTCCTCATTCTTCCAAACCCAGAGGACACTTTTTTACCGTGGAACATATTTCTAACACTTCCACTTTCAACTTCGAACTACTTTTTCATTTTTTTCTTTCTTTTTATTTTTCATTGCAATTATGGATATTTCTCAATACTCAGATAAATTTAAATTTTATCACTGGTTAATAATTATTTAGTTAATTTAAAAAAGTTACAGACTAATAAATGATTATTTAATTAATTTAAAAATATTAGGGTCTTTTATTTAAAGGAAGGCCGTGCCACCTAATTTTTCAAATATTATAAAAATATTTGTATGTTTCAAATGACAAAGCCATGGTAACAACACAACAGTTCAGTTCATAATACATTTTCAATAGGGTTTGTTTTCTCTAGTCTTCCCCAGTGACCAGGAAGGGGAGGGGATTTTTCTCTGCTTTTTTCTGGCTTGTTTTCCCTGGAAATTTTCTCATTTATTTTCCTTCGCAAATTTAAACAAACCCATGCGAGAACGAGTTCGATAAACCACCAACTTCTCACAGAAATCGACGATTCTGAAGAAAGAGAGACAGAGAAGAAGAGTTAGGGCATGAAAATGGAAGCTCGAGTTGGGCAGAGAGCTCTGAACACGCTCACGGAAGCTTCATCGCTGGCGGGGCGAGAAAATTGTTGCAGCCGCAGCCGCCGCAACAGCAGCAGCAGCAGAGGCAGGTGAAGCAGTCGTTGAACCAGCAATCGCACATGGGGTCGGTGCATTTTCACGCCGGCGGAAGCGCCGGCGCTTTCAGCAAGACCTGCACGTCTCCTCTCGCTCGCCTCACTATTCTCTTTCAGGTTCGATTATATTTTTTAACATTCTCTTTCTTTTGATTGCTGTTCGTAGTTTCCGAGGTAGTTTGTTCTGTTCGTTTGTTAAATTTGGCGTCTTTTTTTTACGCGATGTGGGTTCTATTCAGATATTCTTAATTGGGTGAGGATTGGGGTTTTTGCTGTTCTGTATTTTTTTGTTTTTGTGTTGGAAATTCGGGAAGGAAAATGCACTTTTCATTGCTTATAATCGGGAAATTGGGACTTTTTTCGACCCTCTTTTGTGTGTGCCTTGAGCGTTGAGGTTGTTAATTTGAAAATTTGGATATGAAGTAAGATTGGGTTATGGAAGATGTCGTAAACATGGTAGAAGGTAAGAACTGAAGGCGCTAAAATGATTATTTGTAGTATATATATACATACATATATATATATGTATGTATGTATATTTATTTTTGGTAACTCAGGATGTCCAAGCCTCGTTGGGCACCTGACTAATCCCTGAGGGTATGTAGATCCTCCTATTTGAACACAACAGGACAAACTAAGGGAGGTGGCCTCAAGGGGAATTAAACCTAAGACCTCCCACTTATTGGGTGAGGTTCTGAGCCACTTAAGGTACCCCTTGGGGTTAAAGGATTATTCATTGTATTGTCATGAGCTGTGATTAACGAGTGTCCACATTCGTAGATATCTCTCTAAACTTGGTGTTTTTTCATTTACATTTTTGAATATTGGTTTAAGCGGAGTACTTCTTAGTCTTAGTGAGATGTTGCATTTTAATGGGTTGTCAATTCAGTGAATGAGGTTCCGGTGTAGGTCGTTGTTTTAGAACTATGGGTGATTTCTTCCCCAGAACTGATTAAGAGCCGGATAGACAAGAAGTGATACTAGTCCTGTTATGAAAATTTCAACACTGGATGTTCAACAATTATTTTCAGAAATGGTGAACATGTCTTTCTTTGCTTATGTCTTGAGGGACAGCAGTAATGATGGTGTTTCTATATGTCACCTGTGTTCCGGCTTCTTTCATTTCTGTTCTTGAACATATTGGACAATTTTTCTTACTTGTGGTTTGGAATTTCATTTTCTTTGTATGTTTTAGGGGCAAAGAATGCACTTGATGTTGCAACATTGAGTAAGGCAAGCATATGGCATGAGGCATCCTGTATTGTAAATGAAGAAGCGTTTAGAGCATTTTGGAAAGGCAATCTGGTTACAATTGCTCATCGTCTTCCTTGTTCTTCTGTGAACTTCTATACTTATGAACGCTATAAGAATGTAAGAGCAGCTATCTTTTCAATAGAACTGTGCAGTTTACACGTCCAAGCTAATTTTATGCTTAGCTGTGTTCTTTTTTTTTAGTTGATGAATTCAGTTCTTGGGGAAAATTACAAGGGTAATGCAAGTACAGACCTTTTTATGCACTTTGTTGGTGGTGGAATGGCAGGTATTACAGCTGCCTCGGCAACATATCCATTGGATCTTGTGAGGACACGGCTTGCAGCACAGGTGACTAGGGAATTGTACTTTATTACTCTTGGATATTCTTGTTGATGATTATTTCAGTTGTTGTGGTCTATAACCTTCCCATTCCTTATGTCTTTTCAGTTTGATTTTCATCAGTATATAAACTTCATAGAGAAATGTGATATACTATAGGGGCACCTGGCATGCTTTTCATACCATTTGCAGAGAAGAATGTTTTTTGGGCTTATATAAAGGACTTGGACCAACGTTGCTGGTATATTTCTACCATGCTTTGATTCGAATCATTCATATTGATTTTGTGGTTTTCATATGCTTTAGTCTTCTCATAATTTATCAATTGCATCGGTGTTGATTTGCAATTGCATTGGAAATTTTTTTTCTCTTGATGCAGGGTGTAGGACCTAGTATAGCAATAAGTTTTTCAGTCTATCAGACGTTGAGATCTTATTGGCAATCTTATAGGTGAAACTTACGTTGTTTTATAGGTATGTTGATGAGATGTGAATTTTGGGAAAAAAAAAAATAATTAAAATGAAAGGAGTTGATGAATGTTACATAATTGTTCAATAGTTGTGTCATACTCTATAGGTGCACTTGTTTGTAATATTCTGACCTATTTTTTTGATTCAGGCCTGATGATTCAACTGTTATGGTTAGTCTTGCTTGCGGTAGTCTTTCAGGCATTGCATCATCAATGGTTAAGTTCCCCTCACTTTCCACTTAGATCTTTGTTCAGAGTTTTTGGCCTAAAGTTCCTAATCTGGCTTCTCTTCATTGTTTTGATATCTGTGTGCTAAAAAAAAAAATATTCCTTTTATGCTAACTTCGTAACTATAATTGGTTTTACCACGTATAAACAGAGACAAGGACATGAGACTTGGCCAATGCTTTAAACAAATAATAATATTAGGCTTTCAGAGGCCACAGAATCGGTTTATGGAAGTAGTTGATCGAAGAGGATGGAAAAATGATAACCGAGGCTTAAAGATTGCAGGGCTACTTTATGTGTATGCTTTACAAGAGGACAAATAGAGTTTTGTGGGATTGGATTTAGGATTGATGCTGTAAATGGATTGAGTTGAATGTAAGACAATGAATGTCAGGCCCACATTTGGGTCTATGAAAGGTTTTGTGTATTTGTATGGTGAGTGGTGACTTTTAATATTTTTTGGTGAGTGATGACTGCATTAGGCGTTTTAGGTTTTTGAGAAATCCTTGTTCTCCGCTGATGCTCTTTTCTTTTTTTTTTTTTTTTTTTTGGTTGTTGGGGGGGGGTTGGTGGTGGGGTTTAATGTTGTTTCTTAGCAAAACAACTGTTCTGTGGTTCAGGTGCTGATTATTGGTGGATTGTTATAGATTTCTTGAAATATTATTTTAGGGGTGGTCCAAGTATCCTTTTGGCTTGAAATTGAAGAAGAAAACACAACAAAAATGGGAATATAAGCTTAGAATCTTACTCGGGAATATGTATGTCAGATTTTACTTAAAAGTAATGTTGCGTTGTGTCCAGATTAAAGAAAGAAAAAAGCACACTTCATTAATCAAAGTTCCATTGAGGCTATTGTCATGATAACTTTTTTATGTTAGTCCAAAATGAAAACTGGCAAAGACTCCATCTAAGATGCAAGATTATATGAGCAGCCCTCAAGTGGAAGAAATTGCATGATCACAACAGTAAATTCATCAGAATTTCTTTGGTATGAGTTACGAGATATAAAATGTCTTTTTTACTCTGTCTTTCTCTTCATTGTGGAAGTCTGGTATATTGGACTTCTTTATACTAGTGTTTTTTTTTCCTTTTTTGTGGCATAAGTAATGCGCCTTTCATGGCCATGTGTTGAATTTGTCGTGCTGGTGACAAGACAGAAGTTTGCTTAGTTGTTGAGCATGTAAATGGTTTTGTTAATGATGAGGTCTTTGGCATCGAGTGAAATGAACAAGAACATGTAGTGAATTAAATATAGGAAGATTCATATCAATTGTGTGATTGTTGATTTTTGTCACTATTGTCTTTCAGCAACATTCCCTCTAGATCTCGTGAGACGAAGGAGGCAGCTGGAAGGGGCTGGTGGTCGAGCACGGATCTATAATACTGGCTTGTTTGGTGCATTTAAGCATATATTTAAGACTGAAGGTCTGCGAGGCTTGTATAGAGGCATTCTGCCAGAATACTACAAAGTTGTTCCGGGTGGAGGCATTGTGTTCATGACCTATGAAACGCTGAAGATGTTTTTGTCGAGCTTCCAAACAAGTTGTTAGCCTGCTATAATCTCCCATTTCAAACATTTGTTGCGCTTCCCAAACCGGTTAACAAGTTCGGGTTTTGAGTCTTTTGACATTTAAAGATAAGAGAAAGGTAATTAAGTAGAAAAATTAGAGAGGGTAGATAGGAGAAATGTTTCGGGTTATCTTAAGGTAATTAAGTAGAAAAATTAGAGAGGGTGGATAGGAGAAATGTTTCCGTGTAGTTTATCATATTTTCTATGGTGGTAAATTTTGCTATTGCTGCCAATGGTCCATAACTTTTTGGTGTATAGATATTGCGCTTCATGTTTCACATTATGTACCCAATCTCAACATAATTGGGAGGTTTCCTCTTAGCATTTATTTGTTGATTATAATCAACATCACAATTTTGTTGTGCGAGCTTGTTTGTTAGAACGTGACTTTGTATTGGCTCCCGTTCGTTTTCTTCTCTTCACTTCCTGCTAGCCAATTTATTTTCGGAAAGATGTATGTATGAGATTTGTGGTGGATAGACTGTATGAAATAAAGTTTAATTTATTGATATTAGCTGAATGCACAGGAGGCAAAATTTGAATGATGCAGTATATGGTAGGTTTCGAAAATATTTGTAGTTAATATTATATTTATGGTTTGAATAATTTATCTACCCTTTTTATTTACCATGTAAATAATTCTTATTTATGCAGTAAATTGATTGAAAGAGAATGGTTTATTTACCTTCTTATTTTGTTTTCGACGCAAATAATTTTTACTTACATTCTTGTTTTGTTTTCAATGGAAATAATTCTTACTTGCATAGTAATTAAGTTATTTATATCTTACATTTGTTGTTTATTATAAATATTTTAAAATCCTGTTATTTGTGTAACCTGTTATTGCAATTATTTGTCACAAATTTGTTGTTTACTTAAAAAACTTCAAAAAATATGTTGTTTTTCTCAATCTCCCTTATCATTTTTAAAGAAATAGGAGAAGTAATCCAGTCAAAATTCATCAGATGTACGAAAATGACCAAAAAAAAAAAAAAACCCCACCAAAAATCAAACATTTGTTTTTTAATGTGAAACATTTTCGATATACAAAAATTGGGAGAATTTTCAGCAATATGAAAAAAATAAAATATTGGTAAAAATGTCTTATATTGATGGAAACGTGAGAAACATCATGAAACCAATGATTTGTTTCGTAAATGAAGATTATGAAAGTTTGTTTATCACATTTATCGGGGCCTACCCGAAAGGCTCTCTTTCTTAAATCCAATTATCTCAATTCTCTCAACAATCCCAGATTTAATCACATTATATTACGTCTTCCGCTTGGTTTCGTCTTCGCCAACAATTTAATTCTTTACACGATCAAATCTTTGAGTTCAAGGTGAAATATCTGATCGCAGTTTTTGGACCGATAATTGGTTGAACATTCCTTTGACTAGAATTGGCATCCCTAGTAGTGTATCCCTCATAACTAAAATTTCTATTTTCTTTTTTAATGGAGCCTGACTATTTATCGATGAATTTTGAGTTGAATAATGTTAATACGGTACCGATGGTGTTAAATACCACATACTAATTAAGGTTGGGTCTCACAGTAGGGGATTTTTAAACAGGGCACACCTTCTATTAACTGTGATGCGTGACATTGTTGACCGCCCAAGCATTTTTCTTTTGAAGTCGGTACATTGATCTATGTGAAAAAATGGAGAAAATGCTTTTGAAGTCGGTACATTGATCTATGTGAAAAAATGGAGAAGATCTCTCCATTTTCTTGAGATGAATTTGTTTGGACCCTTTCTGCCTCAGGCGACATGTTAGCTAAGGAAGCTTATGATCATTCTATAGCAATTTTTTTTGGTAGAAACCGAAAAGATACTCATTGATAGGTATCTATTATATTTGAAAAAAATATAATTTTATCTATATCTAATAGCTTCAAAACATGTATCATTCTTTTGTTCTATTGGTGATAAATTGCCAAAAAATCATTGTATTAAGGGATATAATTAACAATTATTATCGAAAAAGCTTCTTTTATTTAAAGGTGGTAGTTCGTTCATTTGTTTAAGTTTTTTCTTTTCATTTTTAATTTGATTATAGCTTACAAATGCATGAAGCCGAATCTTTACCAGTCAAGATTTCATGATAAAAGCAAAAAAGACTCTTTCCTTATAACATGACAGCTTAAAAAATATTTAAAAAAAAAAAAAAAATCCTTGTATAACCAAGAAACATAGAATAAGCATCAATCGCTTTAAGCCATAGCCTTTCAAACTCTCTATGTCCTTCAAATGCAAAATATTTATTTAATATAAGTAAGATAAAAAAAAATTGCTTTAATACTTTTAATAATAATAAACATCATGAGGCCGAGCAAATTAAGGAGAGATGGAACGAAGGATTCTAGATCTATTGTTTTATTATCTTGTCTTGTTATTATTATTTTGTCTTCGATTATCCATTGACACATCACAGCTAAACTTAACAAATTAAATATATAAAAAGTCTATAGGTTAAAAGTAAATAACTAATCCATTTAAGTGTTAAAATTTAATTGAATGACAATTAATAAAACAAGAAAATAAGAAAATAAATTTTGATTCGGAGTGAAGTATATTGGCTAGTACATGCTTACGTTGTTTGTGATGCATAATGACTTCACAAGATTCCCCATCATCTCTCTTTCAGACTGTTGAAACAAGACTGGTACGTCAATCTATTCATTACTAATTAACATCTGAAAAAAAAAATATATACATATCTATATGTGCAGCTAAAGGCCATTGTTTGAACATGTGGTAATGATGATAATGTTAGTCCAACAGTTCCCATCACGGTATCTGGATTTGCATATATGCCAAATTAAATGAGCTCCATCAACCGTAAAATCTACCAAAAAGAAGATCTTATCGTACAATTTTTCCGGGACCTCGTTCAAAAGAATCTGAAAGAATCTATACCCATTTTGGCAGGGTTTCAGGTTCTTGCACACGAGCGTGTGAGTTGAGCCCATAACTTACTTCTCCAAGGAGAATACAATAGGTGCATATTTTTATATTATTAGATGAGGTTAAAATTATTTTTTTTACATATGCAAGGTATTTGTCGGTAGATTTTTTTTTCGGTTTTCATAAAAAACGTCACGTAGTTTAGCTTCTTCTATGGATTATTTTCACCCTTTTGTTATTCCTACAATGAAGTCATATATTTGTAAATTCTGAGACTACCAAATTATTTTTTATTTATAAGTGTTTTATAACTTGGCATGAAAATTTTTGACCGGTCGAAAAATTAACTAGTTAAAAATAAGATGTGTTAAGGTAAATTTTAGTGACTTTTAGCACACGAGTGAGTAGTAGAATCCATGATTTTGTTTTAGGGGCTGTTTGGCAATGGTGGAAACTACTCAGTTCCCACCACAAACTCCGTTATGAACAGTAAAAAGTTCTCACATGTTACAGTAACAATAAAAAAAATTACTACAGTGTAAAACTCTCACATGCTACAGTAAAAGTGGTTCCCACCACTGATTCTCACCACCCTTTCAAACACCCACTTAGTTTAGCTTCTTCACATAATTAGTTTCTCTTTTTTATTCTTGCAATGATGTTCAACTAATCAAAAATTTATATGCCAATTCTAAGACTCACGGATTATTTTGTTTACGAGTACTTTCTAATTTTCCATTATAGTCGGCCAAAAAATTGATAAACAGTTAAATGTGAGATGTGTGACGGTAAGTCCTAATAATATTTAACATTTTTCTTTTGTCATCTTTTTTTGTTTAGCCTAACGCTGTTCATACAAAATTATTTGCATACGAATGACAAGATAAATTGATGAATTTTTTATTTGGTTAATCCTACAAATGGTCTCTGAGATTTATCCCTAATTCTATTTTAGTCCAAAATATTTAAAAAGTCTCATTTTGATACCCTAATCTATTATTTTGTATCCTTTTAGTCCATCCATTAATTAGCTACTAAACATTTACAAAAAACGGTTAAAATCTCTAATTCAATCTTTAGTTTATTACTTTGTATTCGCTTTTACTCCCTTCATTAGGAAGGTGTTGCTACGGACCAAAATTGAAAAAAATCCAAAAGTGAGAAACACAACGATTTTTTTACCTGCTTTACATAATTATTTGCACCTTTTTAATTGTTACTTGTACCAAACAATATGATTCACGTACCATTTTGAGGCGACTGGTTACCATATCACGGTTAATCCACACGTCTCACATTGCAAAATTTGTATGGTCCAAAAACTAGTCGCTAATGATGTTTAGCATTTTTCTTTTTTTTTTCATCATATCCTTTTTCTTCTGGCCCATTACATGGTCCATTCCCTGCGCCACTAAAAGCAATTATGCAAATTGCATACATATCAATTCCAACAACAAATCTCTGCCCAAATTATCATTGGAGATGCCATTAAAACCGCTCCATTGTTGGTGCTTCACAGAAAGGAATTCTAGTGATTATAGCCTTAGACAGAGATTGGTTCCAAAAGTGAATTGTGGGGCAGTAGTAATCGGGAGAAGCATAAAATATTTAGTATTCTCCTTCGACGTGTTAATAGAGTTATAACCATGGAATTTCACTTGCATCAGCTCAATAAGTTCTCCACTTGCTTTTTTGGCCATATAGATGTAGTTCTAAAAACGAAGTTGGGGTAAAAATGTAGAATTTTAGACTCAATTCTGTAGCAAGTTATCTACTTTTTCCCAGATTTGGAAGAATTTTTCTCTTTTGTTTATCTGTGGATGTACTTGGTGTGTGCCTGTGATCGAATCATCGAACAAGCTGATGTGAGCTGGAGCTTGGTGTGCCTTTCAATAGCCATGGAATAGAATAAGTTACTGCAAAAAGTTGGATTGAGACCCCAATCGAAACAAGATACAACATGTAACGTTGCCTCTTTCCCCTTCCGTTCGTCAGCTTTGAAAGAGAGAGCTTAAGAATCCTTCATTAAGTAGGAGATGCATTCTTAAAGCTGAAGATTCTTAGATTGAAAGGTTGCTTGAAGCACACAACACATACATCGAACCTTGCTATTAACATTCATGGCGATTAGTCTTTCGTGTTTTTGACTGTTTTGCTATGATTTAGGGGTAAACTTTTTTAATTAGCTAAGGGAAGATCTCTAATAATCGCCTTAAATCGGTCAAGCCAAGAAAACATCATTATCTGTGGAAAGCGAGGCCCTTACCATATCAGTGGTTTAGGCAGGGGACGGGAAGAATCAGTGTATATCATTGATATATTCCATACGCACGCCATTACTTAGAGAATCATTTTAACTTCAAACACTTATAAATACCTGCCATCATGCAAAGGGGACTCAACCAACCTCACTACAAAGCTTCTACTCATCAAACAGTTGTCTTTTCTCTCTATTTCTTCTCTATAGAGTTCAGTTTATATTGTGTCAGGATGTGGTAATCTGCATCCTGAGGCTTAGATCACTATATTTTGGTTGTATCTAGCCCTCGGGATGCAGACTACCTCTTCCTTTCTGGCAAAGCAATACTTGTTGATTAACTCAGGTGGTGTTTGGTTCATGGGTTCAGTAGGTTTGAACCTATAAGCCTAGTTCAAATTAGTATTTGGATACGCATTATAAGAGGTGGTCTTGAACGTGATGTGATGTTCTAAACCCTGCAAAACCAGAAATTTTAGAACTTACCCAAACCTCTTTGCTGCAATAGAACCATAGCCTCATTTCTCATTTCCTCACAATTATTAATGTCTTCAATACTATCCCAACACCAATTTAAATTACACTTAAAAATGCCAGTGTAGACTACAATTTAAACCACACGGTTCATAATTTTTTATAGTTCGAATCAAAAAGTTTCAAAACTACATACTTCAGACCCGCGAACAAACAGGGCCTCAATAATAATTTGAACAAGTTAAACTACTTGATGATGTGTCTACACTTGCATGATGCTGCCTTCTTATTCTATTTGGTTTGGCAGAGTTTACATTGCTTCAGGATCGGGTAATCTGCATCCTGAGGTTTAGACTACCATATTTGGTTGGATCTAGCCCTTGGGATGCAGATTACCTCTTCCTTTTGGCAATGGAATAGTTGTTGACTAATCTGATATCGAGAAGCTAAACCACTTGACGTGCCTACACTGCTGTCACTACACGATGCTGCTTTCTTCTTCTATTTGCTTCTGTCGGAGTTGATTATTGTGTTAGGATTGGGTAATCTGCATCCTGAGGTTTAGATTGCAATTATTTTGCTGCATGCTAGACCTTGGGTTGCAGATTACCTCATCCTTACTGACAATGCAAGGGTTGGTAATTAACTTACCAGGTGAGTTAAACTACTAGATGTGCCCACAATACATAGTGCTTTTGCTTTATTCTTGAGTTTGCTTCTCGTGTTTTCTTTGTGGCTCATGCAGATGATAATCGTTGCATCATAAGCTCCCATCTAAAACAGCTCGTAAAACTCAATTAATCAAGAAATGCACTAAGTTCAAAACCAAAATGATGGCTCGCTGCTGGGGGAGGGGATTCTGCATATCGAGATATATGCTGCATAGACATGTGCTCAAGCTGTTTTCATTTTCATGGTATATTTTGTGATGCAGATGAGTCCAATCTCTATAAATCCGCTTGGCATAGTATACCAGAAGAATTAAAAAATTTTACATTTGAATGGCTGCACAAGACTATTACTTTGCTCCAAACTTTCATAGAAACAAATCTATAAATATTATATCTTTTTCATGTGGTTTTTTTCCCCTCTACTTGATGTACTCATCCCATAATTTATATACATAGTCGAATATGTTTGTATATGTTACAATTATTATTAGGTTGAAGAAATATGATTCATGTAGATACTAAATCCAAATAACTAGGTTAGTCAAGAAAGTGCTTTATTTTCATTCTGGAGTTGTATATGCTTAGCATTTCTAGGATCTAACTTCTCTTGCAATCAAAAGTACTGCATGTGAGGTCTCATGAAACGCTTCTATTTGCTTTCTGCAGTAGCCCAACAGCCTCTTCCTTGCTTTCATTGAAGTCCTTGCCGTCTTTGAAGATAAGAAACTCCATCATCTCCACATGGAAGAAGATAAAACTTCCGCACAAATGTGTAATGCAAGATCCAAAGTCCTTGCCGACCACAGAGTGCCATGCTGGCCCATAAGCTTCGTCAAGCTTCTGCTAAACAAATTGAAATGTCATTATAAGCTGAGTTCATGCGAAGGTTAATGTCATACATTTTAAGCCGAATGAAAATGAAATGACGTTTTATCCTTGATGAGCATGACTTTAAGCCGAAGATTGCCTAATAGAATAACAAGTCAGTTCTCTGTCATAACTTAGCTCTCCAAAAGATGTCAAATTTTTTTCTATCTAGTCAATCAGTGTTATGAAAACATTATAGGAGTTTTGTTCATTCAAAGAGTATTAGGTATAATCTAGTATTGAAAGAAAAATCCTATGATCCTATTTTTATTTTCTCGAACGAGTGCAAAAAGTGCAATCTATGAGTTATCACAGCATCTCACATTGAACAGTCTGTTATCAAAGTATTTCTGGTGCTGGTAATTTTATACTCAAAATCTAAAGTCTGTAATGTCTCATCCCACAATTGATTAGTGCAATGCTTATGGAAAGTGATAGTTATGATTAGTGCTTTTTGCAGCAGTTCTGAATCAGCCTCTATTACTGTAACACCCAAAATATGATGTTAGAAAATATGATGTTAGAAAATAAATATGGGCAATGAGATAATATCATATACAAATTATTATAATGTTATGTTAAGTTATTTTTTTCAAGTGATGCAATGAAGAGTCGAGGTGCTAGAATGAAATTCATACCAAATTAATAATTTTTTTTTTAATGATGATCTGATGAATTTGTATCATGGTTTAATTGTATGAATAAAATATATATATATATATATATATATAAAAGCAGTCCTATATATATATTGATACGTTTATATATATCTTCTCCGTTAATTAACAAGTATTAATATGTTATATATATATATATATATAAATATATGTATGTTAAATCCTAAATATAAGTATTACCATATATATTTTATAATTACATGGATATAAGAATTAATGAGTTTACTTTTACATATATTAAGTTGTTCGGAAAAAAAAAAGGGAAAGTTTATAATATATTAAATGTATTAGTTATGTAATATATTGATTGGTCATTCGTTTTACGTGAATTGTGGAAAAAAAAAAAAAAAAGAAGGAAAGAATGGATGATTGAAACGTGAGGTAAAAAAAAAAAATAATAATAAAGACTTGCCTTTTTGGTTTGCATTAAAACCTATTTAATTGCATATATGTCAGACAATTTTCTTTCCTAAATAAGCCGTTGGCAGCTTAAAATTTTTTTAAAAATTTAAGTCAATAATTTAATTTACCAAAACTTCACGTACAATATTTTTTCATCTCTCCCTCATTCTCTCTTCTTCTCTTTCTAGTTATTTTTTCTCTCTCTCTGTTCCACTCATGAATGCATATACTACAAAGATAAATCTCACCATAAAATACCCATAAACTTCACTCTCAATTCCCTTGATAGTTTTCAATCCTTTGAGTTGAAATAACATATTAGTTGAGGAATGTTTCTGTCATTTTTTTTTGTTATGTGTTTTTGGATTTCAAGAGGGATTGAGAATTTTCCTGATGGATGATTTATGTTAGTTGAAAGATGATGAGAGGCGAGGGCATGAAGGTGTATTTAAGGGATGTTGTATTGTTATTTCCTTAGGATTATTTTTTTTTTATTTTTTTTGGTTGTGTTATTTTGAAGGGTTGTTTGATGATTGACAGAGGCTATATGATGATTGATGTTGGTTCATTGTTTACGCTTTGTATGGTTTGACTTTGTTTATTGTTTATAATGTTTTGTTTTGTTTACGGCTTTGTTTTGTTTACTATTTACAATGTTGTCTCTACTGATGAGTTATAACTTATAATAATTTTAAGTTATTACGAGTTTACGTATTGAATATAAGTTTTTGTTATACTATGAGTTTAGGTTTTATTTATGAGTTTTTTTTTTTGTTATATTATGAGTTTGCTTTATATACATATATATATATATGTATAATTTTTTTTTGTTGTATTTTAAGTCTACATTTTTATTTATTTATTTCTATTAGATTATAAATTTACGGTTTTAAGTTTCGTTAGAACTTTTTAACAGTTTGTTATAATAGCTTCTCTTTCTTTCTTTCTTCTTCTTTTTTTTTTTTTTTTTTTTTTTACGTTTGTTATATTATAGTAAAACAAGTTTTATTTAACTGTTAACATTTTAAAATATCTACAGCTATACGTTAATTATTAACGGAAATGAGATGGATCTATTTGATAGATAACTAAGACTTTTTAATAATTTTATTATGTTTATGCATGAACAGTTTAAAAGGCAAGCACCCGAGACCATGATCGCACGTTATCATCAGAAATGTTTAATAAGGTTAAGTACGGCTTTAAGGTAATTACACTTTCACCTGTAACATGAATAAAAAAATGATGATGAGAAATATATGATTTTGATGTTGGTGATGTCATAACGTTTTAATATTTCTCTTATGATGATGTTTTGATGAAAAATATGTATATATAAGTATATATATATATATATATATTATATTATGTTTTAAATTGGCCTTGTACACCTTTGATGTTGATGGTGACTAGTGAGCGAACATTTTGTCACAGTTGGTTTAGGATTATCTACCTCACTCTATGACCGGTGCGCTATGATAGTACAACGTCGGGGCCTGCTATATGATGGTTTTTAATTGTTTAAATGTTTTTAAGGATGTTTATATTTATGATGATGTTTGTTATATGACCTAAAAAAAATATTTTTGTGAGATGTAAGTGTCTTACTAAGCTTTGTTTATATAAGTTAATTCATGTTGTAAATAAAAGGAAAAGGAAAGATGTAAGGATGTAGAAGCTTGGTGAGGATGCGGGACGATGTGCGATAAGAAAACGAAAAGAATGATCCTCGAATGAAAATATATTTATTTTAAATAAATTCAAGACTTTGTTTGATGGTGATTTTGATTGGAGGATTATTTTGGAACTAATATTTATTTCACAATATGGATTTTGTCTTATATCAATTATTAAAATTATTTTTGTTAAGATAAAAATGAAAAAAATTTTCCTAGAATTGACCAAAGTTAAAAAAAATCATTTCTGACAAATTACGAATATTATTTCAAAGTATTATTTTCTGCACTTTAATAAGATAGAAAGATTAAAAAGATAAGTTTAACTGTAGTGGTCCGTGAGAGGTAATAACAGATATGGTATCTGAGCGGTTTTCTATTTCCTATCATATATTGCCATATATCCACTTTAAACTTCTCCATGTAAGTAATTAATTAATTTTTCCATAAATAGATGAAAATATAAGACTTTGTGAGGTGATGTTTTAATTATGGAAAGTTTGAATCCTGACTCGATATCTTGAAATAAAAAATTGACTTATTAATAAAATTTCCTATCCAATAGACGACTAAGAAAGATGGTGCGTGGACAACGAGTATGTAATGTTCATGGTCACAATAATGGCAAGTGCAAGCTAAAACTGAGAATGACGCAGAACCCAATTTGGCAGCAGTAGTGGCACAATTGCGTCAAGACCAACAAAGAGGTGGTGGGCAAGTTGAAACTGAGACTATGGCGCAGCCTAGTTTGGTAGAAATGGTGGCACAGCTTCACTAACAAGTTCAAGAACAATAGATGCTTATTTATAATTTGCAAACTAGAAACAAAGTTGAAGTCCCTGCTAATCCACTAGCTCTACAACCAGAGCAGTATATAGGAGTTCAGGCCAGAACAAATCTCGAACCCTTGTATCTTAGGTTCAAGAGGATGAAGCAAAAGGAGTTCAACGGTTCAACAAAACCTTTAGTGGCACAAGGGTGGCTAAAGTCTATTGAATTGGTGCTAAACTTTATGGGCTTGACTGAGAATGAAAAGGTGAAGTGTGCTTCCTACTGTTTGATGGATGATGCTAGGATTTGGTGGGAAGGAGTTGAGCTAAGTATGGATGTAAATCAGATGACATGGCAAGATTTTGTCCAGGTGTTTAACGAGCAATATTTTAACATGCCTGTGACGAAAGAACACAATGATGAGTTTAATAGCTTTCGTCAGGGAAATTTATCTGTGACTGAAGCTGTTAAGCGATTCAACCAACTGGCACGTCTTTGTCCTAACATGGTGCCAACTAAGGAGGAATGCCTGAGAAGGATGATTGGGATGCTAAAGCCTGAAATTGTAGTGATTGTCGATAGTGAAACTACTCCACCAAAGACCATAGCTGAGTGTGTAAATTGTGCCCTTTGTGCTGAGTATCACTTGAACAAAATGAATGAAGGCCAGACTCGTCAAGGTAAGGCTTTTAAGAACAATAACAACCACCATAATCGTGGGAACTTTGGAAGTCAAGGCAAGTCCCAAGGAGGTCATTGGAACAATAATAAGAGAAAAGGAAATTTTCCTAATCAGAAGAACCAAAATAATCACCAAGGAGGAGATCAACCAGCCAAGCAAGCCAAGTATATTGGGAAGATGCACTTAGGAGAATGTCGTCAAGGCACGAACCTATGTTACAGTTGCGAACGCAAGGGTCACCAGTCCAAGAATTGTCCGAACAAGGCCTACCGGCCCTTCCAGTAGAGCCAACAAAGGAACTAATCTACTCAGCTTCATAGCATGCAGGCTGCTCTTGATGGTTCTCATATTTCTCAAGGACGACTTGAGGCCCCTCTACTCACTACCAATGCCAGAATTTTTACCATGACAAAAGATGAAGCTGCTGTTGAAACTTTTAACATTGTTACAGGTTAGATACTTGTTATTAATCAGTATGCTAATGTTCTTTTCGACACTGGAGCCACATACTTCTTTGTATCTTCTTTTTTTGCAAAAGGAATAGGAAGAAATCAGGATGTCTTGAGTCAGTGATTCACTACAATACCACCCTCTAGGGAAGTAATAATACCCACTCATTAGTTAAGAGCTATATCGATGATGATTGTTGATAGAGATATCTACAGTAATCTGATAGTGCTCTAGATGTATGACTATGACCTAATCTTAAGTATGGATTTCTTGAGTAAATACAACACATCTATTGAATTTCAAAGACGTAAGGTCGTGTTTAATCTTGAAGGAGAAGCCCGGTTTGAATTTGTTGGTGAGCTGAGAAAGAAGACGAAGTTATTCCTGTCAACGATGAAGGCTTGAAATATGCTAGCTAATGGTTGTACCAATTTCTTAGCTAACGGCATTGATAAAAATAAAGAAGATAAGATAGAAATTGAAGATGTGGCTATTGTACGGGATTTTAAGGATGTGTTTCTTGATGACTTGCTAGGCTTACCACCAGATAGATAAATTGAGTTCGAGATTGAGTTAATACCTAAAACAGGGCCAATTTCTACGGCACCATATCACATGGCACCTGCTAAATTGAAAGAATTGTATGAGCAACTTCAAGAGCTGTTGAATAAGGGTTTCATCAGTGCTAGTCATTCGTCATGGGGAGCTCCAGTTTTATTTGTGAAGAAGAAGGATGGATCAATGAGACTTTGCATCGACAATAGAGAGTTGAACAAGGAGACCATAAGAAACAAATACCCATTACCAAGAATTGACGATTTGTTTGACCAGCTGCAAGGTACGACTGTGTTTTCAAAGGTTGATTTACGATATGGGTATCACCAATTAAAGATTAAGGAGGAAGATATGCCTAAATCAGCCTTCAAAACTCATCACGGCCACTATGAGTTTGTGGTCATGCCATTTGGGTTGACTAATGCCCTTGCTGCTTTCATGGACTTAATGAATAAAGTGTTCAAGGAGTTTTTGGATAAGTTTGTGATAGTATTCATCGATGATATCCTCATTTATTTAAAGACTCAAGAGGAACACGAGGAGCATTTGAGGATAGTGTTGCAGACATTGAAGAGGCACCAATTGTATGCCAGGTTCTCCAAATATGAGTTTTGGTTAGATCGTGTGGTATTCCTTGGTCATGTGATTTCTAAGGATGGGGTGATGGTTGATCCTCTGAAAATTGAGGCTATCAATAATTGGAAGAGGCCATCCAATGCAAGTGAGATTAGAAGTTTCCTTGGTTTAGCAGGATATTAAAGGAAATTTGTGGCTAATTTTTCAAAGCTTGCCATGCTGCTTACGATGCTTACCCGAAAAGGAAAGAAGTTTGAATGGACTGAAGACTACGAGAAGAGCTTCCAAGAGCTAAAAAGATAACTCACAAGTGCCCCAATCTTGATGATTTTGGAAGGGAATGAAGGGTTTGTGATTTATAGTGATGCTTCAAAAATAGGTCTTGGTGCAGTGTTAATGCAGAATGGGATGGTCATTGCCTACACCTCTATGCAATTAAAAGACTATGAGAAAAACTATCCTACTCATGACTTAGAGTTAGCTACTGTGGTTTTTGCATTGAAAATCTAGAGGCATTATCTGTATGGAGTTTGATGCCAAATATTCACCGATTACCAATGTTTGAAGTACAGCTTCATGCAGAAGGAATTGAATATGAGGCAAAGGAGGTGGCTTGAACTAGTAAAAGATTATGATTGTGAAATCTTTTACCAACCAAGGAAGGCGAATAGGGTAGCAGATGCATTGAGTTAAAAAGCCCCTGCCTCATTTATGTATTTGCATACAATATCGAAGCCCCTTTAGGAGGAGATTCGTGATTTTGGATTGGAATTAGTAGTTGGGTGATTATCAACAATGACCTTGTCTCCGACTATTCCAGATGACATTCAGAGAAAGCAAGATCTTGATCCAAGTCTTGTGAGGATTAAGAGGGAAATGCTCGAAGGGAAATGTGAAGGTTTTAGTTTGTCTGATGATGGAGTGCTGAAGTTTAAAGGACAGATATGTGTACCTAAGGACGAGAAATTAAGAAAAAAGATTCTTGTAGAAGCGCACAACGCGCCGTTTACTCTTCATCCTGGTGCAACCAAGATGTATGTGGATCTTAAGAATAGTTTCTAGTGGTTTAGAATGAAGAAGGACGTAGCTCACTATGTTAAGCAATGTTTGACTTGCCAGCAAGTTAAGGCAGAGCGCCAAAGGCTAGGAGGTGTACTCCAATTGATTCAGATTCTAGAGTGAAAATAGGAGGATATTTCAATGGATTTCATTATCGGACTATCAAGGACTATGAATGGATACGATGCTATATGGGTGATTATTGACAGATTGACAAAGTCAGCACACTTTCTTCCTATTTAGATGACATTCTCTATGGAACAATTAGCATAACTATATGTGAAGGAAGTTGGGAGGCTCCATGGTGTTCCCAAGTCTATTATTTCAGATCAAGAGAGTAGGTTCACCTCTCATTTCTAGAAGAGCGGTTAGGCGGCTATGGGCATGAAGTTGAATTTTAGCATGGCATTTCACCCTCAAACAGATGGTCAAATAGAGAGAACCAATTAGACGCTTGAGGATATGCTCCGAGCCTGTGTCTTAGACTTCAAAGGGAGTTGGTGCAAGTTTCTACCGTTAGCGGAGTTTGCATATAATAATAGTTATCAAGTGAATATTGGAATGGCTCCCTATGAGGCACTTTATAAGAGACACTGTAGATCCCCAATTTATTGGCATGAGGCCGAGGAGAAGAAGCTAGTGGAGTCAAAACTTAAGGAGAATACTAACTTTTTTAGTAAGACGACCAAAGCAATAAAAGTGATTTAGCAAAGGATTGCAACAGCTTAGAGTAGGCAAAAGAGTTATGTGGATGTATGACGGAGGCCCTTAAAGTTTGAGGTTGGTGACTTGGTTTTCATCAAGGTTGCCTTGATAAAAGGCATGATGCGATTTAGGAAGAAGGGCAAGCTTAGTCCCAGATATGTGGGACCATATATGGTGATCGAACGTATTGGCAACGTGGCCTACAAGTTAGAATTACCTTAAGAGATGGCGTCTATTCATAATGTATTAAACGTATCGTTGTTGAAAAAGTATGTACCAGATCCATCCCACGTCATCCAATCACAAGTGATTCAAATTAAAGAAGTATGAACTACAAAGAGAAATCGATTGAGATTCTGGATTGAAAGACGAAGACCTTAAGAAACAAAGAGATTCCTTTAGTGAAAGTTCTCTGGTGTAATCATAAGATAGAAGAAGCCATATATGAGTGAGAGGACACTATGAGAGCGAATTACCAAGAATTATTTTAAGTTTCAAGGATGAAACTTTTATAAGGTAAGAGGGATTATAACATCCCAAAATATGATGTTAGAAAATAAACATGGGCAATGAGATAATATCATATGCAAATTACTATAATGTTATGTTAAGTTATTTTTTCTCAAGCGATGCGATGAGGACTCGAGATGTTAGAACGAAAGTCATGCCAAATTAATGATTTTTTTTTATGATGATTTTATGAATTTGTATCATAATTTAATTGTACGAATAAAATATATATATATATATATAAAAGTAGTCCTATATATATATACTGATACGTTTAAATATATATCTTCTATGTTAACTAATAAGTAATAATATGTTATATATATATAAATATATGTATGTTAAATCTAAATATAAGTATTACCATATATATTTAAAATTACATGAATATAAGAATTAATGAGTTTACTTTTACATATGTTAAGTTGTTCAAACAAGAAACAAGGAAAGTTTATAATTTATTAAATGTATTAGTTATGTAATATATTGATTCGTCATTCATGTAACGTGAATTGTGGAAAAAAAAAAAAGGAAAGAATGGATGATTGAAATGTGAGGTAAAAAAAAAAAAAATTTAAAGACTTGCGTTTTTGGTTTGCATTAAAACCTATTTAATTGCATAGATGTCAGACAACTTTCTTTCCCAAATAGGCTATTGACAGCTTAAAATTTCTTTTAAAATTTAAGTCAATAATTTCATTTACTAGAACTTCACGTAGAATATTTTTTCACCTCTCCCTCATTCTCTCTTCCTGTCTTTCTGGTTTTTTTTTTTCTCTCTCTGTTCCACTCATGAATGCATATACTACAAAAATAAATCTCTCCATAAAATAGCCATAAACTGCACTTTCAATTCCCTTGATAGTTTTCAATCATTGGAACTGAAATAACATATTGTTTGATGTATGTTTCCATCATTTTTGTTTATGTGTTTTTGGATTTTAAGAGGGATTGAGAATTTTCTTAATGGTTGATTTATGTTAGTTAAAAGATGATGCGAGGCGAGGGCATGAAGGTATATTTAAGGGATGTTGTATTGTTATTTTCTTAGGATTATTTTTTTTTAAATTTTTTTGGTTGTGTTATTTTGAAGGGTTGTTTGATGATTGAGAGAGGTTGTACAATGATTGATGTTGGTTCATTCTTTAATATATATATATATATATATATATATATATATATAAGGTTTTGTATAGTTTGATTTGTTTATTGTTTATAGTTCTGTTTACTAGTTAATGTTCTATTTTGTTTACAGCCTTATTTTGTTTACTGTTTACAGTTTTGTCTCTACTGATGAGTTATAACTTATAATAATTTTAAGTTATTATGAGTTTACATATTGAATATAAGTTTTTGTTATATTATGAGTTTAGATTTTATATTTGAGTTTTTTTTTGGTTATATTATGAGTTTACGTGTTGTATAAGAGTTTTTGTTATATTATGAGTTTGCGTTATACACACACACATATATATATATATATATATATATATAGTCACATATGTGTAAGTTTTCTTTTTGTTGTATTTTAAGTTTACATTTTTTTATTTATTTCTGATAGATTATAAATTTACGGTTTTAAGATTCGCTAGAACTTTATAACAGTTTGCTATAACAGCTTTTTTTTTTTTTTTTAACGTTTGTTATATTATAGTAAAACAAGTTATATTTAATTGTTAACATTTTAAAATATTTACAGCTATATATTACTTATTAATAGAAATGAGATGGATGTATTTGATAGATTATTATGACTTTTTAATAATTTTATTATATTTATGACATGAACGGTTCTAAAGACGAGCACCCAAGACCTCGATCGCAAGTCATCATCAGAAAAGTTTTATAAGGTTAAGTAGGGCTTTTAGGTAAGTATAATCTTACCTGCAACATGAATAACAAAAATGATGATGAGAGATATATGATTTTGATGTTGATGATGATGTTATAATATTTTAATATTTCTCTTATGATGACGTTTTGATGAAAAATATGTGTATATAAGTGTGTATATATATATATATATTTTTTTATGTTTTAAATTGGCTTTGTACACCATTGATGTTGATGGTGACCGATAAGCGGTCTTTTGTTCGGTGAGCGGACTTGTTGTCACGGTTGGTTTGGGATTAGCTACCTCACTCTTTTTGTGACCAGAGCGCTATGATGGTACAACGTCGGGCCCTCTATATGACGGTTTTTAAATATTTAAATGTTTTCAAAGATGTTTATATTTATGATGATGTTTGTTATATGACTCAAAAAAAAATTATTTTTGTGAGAAATAAGTGTCTTACTAAGTTTTGCTTATATAAGTTAATTCATGTTGCAAATAAGGGAAAAGGAAAGATGTAAGGATGGAAAAGCTTGAAGTGGATGCGGGACGATGTGCGATAGGAAAACAAGAAGAATGATTCTAGAATGAAAATATATTTATTTTAAATAAATTTCAAGACTTTGTTTGATGGTGATTTTGATTAGAGGATTATTTTGGAACTAATATTTATTTCGCAATATGGATTTTAGACTTATATCAATTATTAAAATTATTTTTGTTAAGATAAAAATAAAAAAAAATTTCCTATAATTTATCAAAGTTCAAAAAAATTCAATTCTGACAAATTACGAATATTATTTCAGAGTATTACTTTCTGTATTTTAATAAGATAGAAAGATAAAAAAGATAAGTTTAACGGTCCGTGAGGGGCACTAACAATCACTGGGGGCAAATGAGGCAACTACATTCCAATTCCAAAAGAATATTTGACAGAGTATATTTGTAGACAAAACTTGAAGAAGAATATATACTCAACTTCTATTTTTAATAATTTTTATCTGTCCTTTTAGTGACATGAGATTCAGTCTATAGCTCAACCTAGTTACCTCTCCCACTAAAACCATTAAACAAGAATAAAGAAAAAAGACAAAAACAAGAATCGCTTTCATACCAATTCTTGAACCCCAAGATTTCTAGCTTTGTTCTGATAAAAAGGCAATTGATGAACCCTTTAAACAAGCTATATTTGGACAAAAGTGGTTGTCAAGATTTGCGGGATGTAATTTAGAAATTGTTTTCCCTTTTGGGGAATAACTTCCACTGTTCCTTAATCCTTATTGCAAAGTTAGAATTTGTATCTATCTTTTCATGCAGTGCTTTTAATAACAAGGAATAAAAAATAGTGAAAAAGATACTTCCATTTCTACTCTTGAGAATTGTAACGCATATATGAAAATTGATTGATACTAAATAACTAAAGAGTATCTTAAGAGACAAAGTGAACCTGCTTGATGTAATGAGCAATGGACTGAAAATCAAAAACTTCATGTAGATCAAGGGCCTTGCAAGCCAACTCCATGACATGGCTCTGCATTGCCTCCGACATATCGGTCTCGCGAATCACGGCTTTTCCCTCCAACATCTTAGAAATGAGAAGAAGAGGAAGGAGACTTCATTTCTTACTAAGTTGAGGAACTTTAGAACCTTCTAACCTCATATATAAATGTGGTATATATTTAGTTCAAAGCTACAGACAAGTTATTTATTTCTCAACAAAAATATATTTAGGTGGTCGAGGATCAATTCTGAGTCATGATATTTTTATGGTTCCACCAAAAACCCATGTTTTTTTCCGTTTAAACAAATTTAAAAACTTTGTCTGCATTAGAAATTGTTAATATCAGAACAGTTGTAGAAAGAAAAAAATCTTTGTTAGGGTAATGGTTCTCTATAATTGAGAATAATTAAAACCCGCTACGTGTAAATTCATCAGAAAAACTTTAAATTTATAAATTTAACACGTTTGCTTTATGAGTTTGATTCACAATTTAGACCTTGTTTTAATAGTATTTTCTTTTACAAAAGTTAAAATTTATATTTATATATTTTTTGTTCAAATTCATGAACTAAATGGCCCAAATTTATGCCTTTTCTTTGCACCATTTTCTGGTTTTCTTATTGGTGAGCTCAGATTTTCAGATGAGTTGCCACCATAGGCGATACGTACGCCTTTTTTGGTATATTGTGAGGTTGATTCTCTGCTGGTTGTAAAGTGGTCCATACTTGAATTGACATGATCAAATGTTACAGCAGGAACATTTCTAAACTCCAAAAGAAAATAAAAACAAATAAATAAAATAAATTAAGAAATAAACATGAGGCTTGGGAAGATTCGAATCTTCACTGTCTTGTGGGTGATGTCGTTCAAAAACTCAGACCATTCATAATTATCAGAACAGATCCTGCACAGTACATAGATACTAGATAATGGATTACAACTAATATTATTGTTACTATTAAAATCAGTACATCCCGCCCCGTCATTTCCTTGGTCACTCTAAAAATCCGAAAGCCCGTCGTAAAACAAAAAGAACATGGCACAACAATTCTACTCGAAAGATAGGTTCAGTTTTCATTCATAACATCACACATATAATTGTTGGGTTTGGTGTCCTAAAAGTTACGATATTGTACATTTTGATAATAAATAAATAAAGTGACATTTATAATTATTTTGATTGATATATGTGTTATGAATACAGTTATAAACATCAAGAAAATTTCATGATTATTTATGTGACTATAAATTTAACATATAAGTGTTACATGCTTAGGGATAAAATTTATAGATAATAATCTAAATAGTCCGTAATAATTAATTAAAGTTTGGGATCTTTAATTAAACATTACAAGTACGGTCCAATCTCATTTAGAATGAAATAGTCATTATCCGGACTATTAATGTAGAGACATTGGATTGGAGGTACTTTATATGATGAGATTATATAGGATTGGACCAAATAAATTATGAATCTCTAATAATCATCCGTTACAAATAGAGTATTCAAATTTATCACTATGATGATCATATATTTGACAGTCTTAATCCTGAGTATTTGTTAGACTCCTATTTATGACATTATATTTTTTGACTTACATGGTAAGATTTGTGTAAGCACAGATCATAACTT
>CAMOHE010030007.1:0-14503 GCA_946598075.1 Artocarpus hirsutus | reverse complement strand
GCGAAAAGAAACTAACACTTGCTTATGCACCTTTACCTCACCACTATCATTTAACCATTGCAATTTATAAGGTCGAGGATGCTTACTTGTTGGCAGCCCCAACTTCTCTACCATGGTTGTGCTAGCAACGTTAGTACAACTCCCACCATCAATAATCACACTACATACCTTGTTTTGGACATGGCACCTAGTATAGAAGATGTTTTCCCGTTGCACCTCTTCTTCTTCTTCTTTGGCCTACACACTTAGAGCTCTCCTTGTAACTAACAATTATCCTTGGGTAGCGTACTCCTCATCGTCGGCATCCTCTAATGAAGGCATAGAATCGTTGTCTGAATCCTCGTCGGTTTCAACCTCTCCATTGTCCCGCATCACCATAGCTCGTTTGTTCAGACATTGGCTTGCTATGTGACCCTTGCCTTGACATTTAAAACATTTAATATCATGATTCCTAGCAGTGGAAGAATCGGATTTACCTTGATTCCCATGGCTAGCCACCTCTTGTTTTTGCTCGGTCTTTGGCTTGGTGTTGGGTTGCTTCTCATCCTTCCTCCATTGGTTCATTTTCCAAGTGGATGTATTCAGGTTTTGGCATGGACGTGTGTTACTACCCCTCCTCTTAAGTTGATTCTCAATTTTGACAGCCATATACACCATGTCATCCAACTCCACATAATGTTGTAACTCAACGACATTGTGAATTTCTCAGTTCAAGCCAGTCAAACACCTTGCCATTGTAGCCTCCCGATCCTCCTCTAAATTTGCCCGAATCATTATAACCTCCATCTCCTTATAGTACTCCTCCACACTCTAGTTGCCTTGCTTAATTTGTAGTTTGTTGTACAACTCCTGGTAGTAGTAAGCTGGTACAAATCGCTTCCTCATCACAGTCTTCATCTCTCCCCATGACTCAATAGGTCGCTCTCTATTTCGTCTCCTATTTATGACAAGTTGATCCCACTAGATAATAGCATAATCAAAAAATTCAATTACAGCCAGTTTTACCTTCTTTGCCTTGGAATAGTTGTGGCAGTCAAAGACAAACTCCATTTTCTTCTCCTATTCTAGGTACGCTTTAGGATCGGATTTACCTTGAAATGATGGTATCTTCAATTTTATGCCTCTCAAACTATCATTTTCCCGGTTCCTAACTCCTCTATCCCGTCCAAATCTCTGATGACTACCCGTTGTATCTTCTCCTTCATCAAATTCTTCCCCATCAATCCAATAGTAGTCATCAACCTCTCCTCTAAACGGAACCCTTTCCTGCCTACGCGCATGAGAAACATGTTGTGGCTGTTCCACACGTGCGTTTTCTATTCGGTCTATCCTCTCAAGAAGCTGTTCTAACTCTCCTCTCAACAATCGTCTCATCTCCCCTATCATCGGTTCCATGAGGATTTTTAGATCTGTTGCACCAGAGGTACCCTCAATAGTGTTCTTGCTATTGTTTGAAATTTTTTTTTTTCTGCAAAACAAAGTAAGAAACAATGCAAAGGACCTTACCACACTCCCTTACGTGTTTCACTCGTGAAATGGTTTACTCAAATTCACTCGTGTTTGCACTCAATACTGTTTGGCTTTTATCCACTCTAATACTCTCGCCTCTCATGCCTTTTTTCACTCGTAAAATCTCACTCAGTTCCTATAAAACTAGTCAAATCAATATCAAAATTTTCATGACAATTCACAAACAGATTACCAAGGAGGCTAAGAGTATAACAGGCAATGATAATTTGGGCTTTGGAAATCATACCCAAAAGAAACGAAATTTGAGCAAAAAATTTTGGTCTTGGTAGGGAATTCAATTTTGGGCTCCTTAAACCATGAATAACAAGAATCAAACAAAAAATTTTAAGATGGGCTACTTCTTTCTTTTCTTTTCTTTTCTTTTTTTTTTTTGGATCCTCTTGTCTTCTTCTTTCCCTTGTTTTTCTTCCTTTTCTTTTTTTTTTCTTTTCTTTTTTTTTCTTTTCTTTTCGGATCCTCTTTGTTTTTTTTTTTTTTTTAAAACCCGACTTTGATAATGGAAAACAAGACACACGAATAATTGAAACAAACGAAAACTAAGGGAATGGATAAGCAAAACCTGATTAGAACCCTCGCTCTGATACCAAATGATACGAACCCCGCCAAGAACTGACGCGACCCTAACAAAAATTGGTCTCCAAGATCGAAATTCCATATCGATTTTGTATGAAAACCGCGACCCGATGCCCAACAAGAAGCATGAACCTTGGTCTGTGAGGACGCCACAATCAGCTATGGATGGACTGATTGATAAGTCTATGAACGCGACAGAATTTTCTGATAAGTTTGAATAGTTCTTTTAGGTACTGAAGAGAATTAACCTCAAATTATGTGTAAAAACTGATTACCATTGAATGAAATTTGTTACAATATATAGTAGTTTCTCCTTTGCAAATTTTTAGCTCTTAATTGCCCATGAAATTTCAGGCAAATCAATTACCAGCCAAAAAAAATGCCCAATTTAAAGCAAATAAGGTAAGTTCCCTAAATGGCTTAAAAGCCTTACAATAATATGAAATAAAAAATGCATGTTTCTAAAAAAAGGAAACTAGACAATAAATAGATAATAGCTGACTCTTCTTGCCACTTGTTGCCTCAAATTGGGAAAGTAACTGAAATGGAAAGTAGCTTGATTTATTTGCAGCCATATGATTACTCGGTCCCTTCTAGAACTTGAATCACGCATTTGTTGGTCTGGATGTCACATGCAATTCTCTCAATGGCCCTCCATGCGATAGCTTGAGCCCAAGATGCTTGAATCAGCCCAATAAGCATTTCTTTGAACTTCTTCGCACGAGCTCTCATAACCGGACCAATGGGAACTTGAATTGGATCTAAATATGTCTCATCCCACGTGCTCTTGCTTGTGCTACCGATGTCCTCATCAAACTTGGGCTCAAGCAAATTTGTGGAGGCCCATAGAAGGAATTGAACAAGATTCCCAAGATTGGATCTTTGTAATTCATGTAGAAGAATAATCTGGAAAATAATCCTCAAGCAAAATCAGCCAAATTGGCATGCAACAAGTTGTAAATTTCAAAATAGGAAACTTTCCTTATCTTTTAATGGCTTGCGTGCCAAGTTTAATTTAATTTTCTTTTTATTTATCTTAGCCACCTAGGGAAAAAAAGGGAAAAATCTGAATTCCCTTCCTTAGGTGGCGTGAGTTCTGGTTAGATTTTTCAAATTTGAATTTTCGAATTCCTAGTTGAGATAGGATGCAATTTTAGGAATTAAGAATTAAAATTCAGGTTTTTCTTAGGGGTAAATTTTAGGTCTTTCAAAATTTCAAACTTCATATAAATTTTGGCCTATAAATAGGCATCCTCAAGGTTGAATTCTTTAGAAAAGAAAGAGAATAGAGATTTTCTCTTTGGTTCTTTGACGAACTTTACGAACTTGTCAGTTCTATTAGGGAGTTCAATTCTGACTTATCAATCAAGTTCTCCATCCTTCACTATGGTGTCTATGACTATACCAAGGTTCTTTCTTCGTTATAAGCAATGGGTCGCAGTCTTTCCACCCCAAGTCTGAGTAGAACGGTCTTGGTGCCTCGTATTGATTGCGGGTTTGCCAACTTATTGGCAGGGTTCTTATCACTTATCAAGTGGATTTCCACCACCATTTGTGGCATCTACAACTATACCAAGGTTCTTCCTTCTTCATAAGCAACGGATCGGGGTTTCCACCATCCAAACTTGTTCTAGAAAAGATCTTGGTGTCATATATTATTGCTATTGGTTCTTGTTCATGGGTTAGCAAGACAAGGTTCATATCAAATAATAAACGCAATATAAATTAACAAAGTAATAAAAACAATGGATCAAAAAGACAAGAGATACCAACGGTTGACCAAGTTTCCTAGCTAGGATATGTTCATATGCCTTTTTGTTCTCTTCAGAATCGATTAATCTCTGCTCTAAAACCATAAACTATAATACCCCATAAGCTAACTAATGAGCTCATGTAAAGCTTATTTAGTTACGATAAGAAACATTAACCTTTCAATTTCATTGTAAGTGTTATGGTTTATGTAAAATATATATTTTAGTATAAAAGAGTTGTCAAAATGTTGTTTTATTCATTTCCTTATTATATACATTATTCAAACTTAGTAATATGAACATAACTGTACTATCACACCCAGACTTAAGAGCATATGTTTGTTCACAAAAATCATAACAGAGCTACTAAATTTAACAATACAGAGTTCCAAGATACATTTTGAAAGCTGCTTTAAAACATGACATATCAATAAATCTCTATCTAGCAATACTGGATATTCGGTTAACCCCTAACCTTATACACCCTTACCTACATCATAAGAACTATAATAAGCTAAAAGCTTAGTATGTAGAAACTAATGCATGATGAACATAAAAATTGAATTCAAATGTAATCAGACATCTTCTTTTATCCATTTTCTTTCAATAATTCTTTTTTCTTTTGGGTACTCTTGGAGTGTGGTACTTAACTGCTAATGATAGGCCCTGGTTTTTGGAACCTGTTCATCATTTTGGCCAATATAACAATAATAATAAGTGGTTTCAATCTTGGTCTTTAGACCTCAGGTATTTGTCGCATTCAGTCTCATTCTTTATGGCTTTTCTGATCTTGGTTTTTCAACTTCATAGTATTCATCGCCCTTTGTTGAGTCCACGGGTCCCACCAGTGTCTCGTGCCTCTACTCGATCACTAATTAAGCACCAAACCCTCATTTTAGTTAAAAACCTCATTTCCATTTTAGATCACATCACATGTGCTAATGGAAATGTCATGAATAATGAATGCCTTTTAACAATCTATATCATTTCCAAATAACAACAATCCAAACAATGCACCTTAAAACATAACATGATATAGTTCTTGTGATGTAGTAAAGAGTATTTTTTACTTACCTCGAGCTTGATTCGAGTTGAGCGAAAAGATTAGTCCTCTTAGAAGATAGGAAGTACTAAAGGCCTAGCATTATAAAATAACATATCATTTAATTTCTCATAAACCAAACTCATTGATCTGGTTATATGTCCATATTACTATATTTTTGCATTAAATCAAACACAAATTGGGCTGAACACAAAAGAAAATGTCACAATGCACACCTTTGGCCACAGAACATACTATATTACTAAAATTGTGCTTAAATATGAACGTTAGAAGTTTAATTATCTTATCAAACATGTTCTTTAGCTCATTCTTACTAAAAATTATATCATGTCAAACACATAACAATTTTTAGCTGATTCGAGCCAAACTCAAGTCTTCAATGAATAGATAACATTTCCAAACATCAAATATCATTTGGGAGGTATATAATCTTATAAAAACAACCTAATACATGAGAATCAAGCATGGTGAAAATTTGATTTTTCACTTAACCTAGTTTTGTATTTCCTTTCCATAAGTTTAGAAATAACATCCTACTAATTCCTACCTATTTACAAGCATTCAAAATCACTAAATAAACACTTTGAATCAATAAAAATAGTGTAAATAATCAGATTCTATATGATTATCAATTTTGCAAAGAAACAAACTTAAATAGGAGCTCAAATCTATTCTGGCTTACTTTCTCCACATCTATAATCATATATAACAGAAAATAACTTCATTTCATCATAAGAAACATAAATATAGAGGGTGCCTTGTAGGGTTTGAAGTTAGGGTTCTATTGGAGGCCAAAACACTTGATTTTCAAGCTCAAAATGGTGAAAACTTGGGGCTGGTTTGTGTAACTCAAATTTCTATGGTCTTGATGCGAGCAATGGAGCTGCACAACTTAGGAGTCATGTTCATGATCCATTAAGCCGTGCAAGTTGTCCGATCACGAGATCTAGGGCCAAGCTATTCAAGGAGGCATTGAACGGGCTCATTCAACAAGTTTGTGATGTGTCTCATAAATGGAACCCCAGTATAGGCCCATATCAATCTCAAGAAAGCCTAGTCACTATGATTAAGGTTCTAGAAGTTCACATTGATGATGGTGCATTCTTCTTATTTTCTTGAGAAGACTCTTTGAACTTATCAAGATTAATCTTATGGCATTCAACAAACTGACTTATCATCTAGGGTTTAAGTGTTCTTGCAATTCTAGGTGTGGCCTCTTCCTATCCGTGGTGCTTGGTTCGTGTCTCTCTAGATTATGGGTCAAGGCTTAACAAATGTGTGTCTTAAGGGATTAGGGGTTCGATTCTAGATTTGGTGTTAGGTCTTGTTGTGTTTATCGACGGGGGTTCATATCAGTTAGTATCAGAGAGCTTAGGTTCCAAGGCAAGTTTGACTATCCTTTATCATATGTTCTTGTTCTTGTTTAGTCAAATTTAGAGTACTGAAAAAAAAATTTTCTAGTTTAAGGTTTGAATTTCTTGGCCGAATTCTTCTCTTCCTTTTTTTGTTTGAATTTTTCCAATTCCATTTGCTTTGAATACTTGTGTCAGTTAGTTTCTGTTTGATTTGAATTCAATTGTTTCTATTTGTTTCTTGTTTATTTGTGCACACCTGCTCGTTTGTGTGTTGATTCTAGTTTTACGAAAAAAAAAAAGATCCTAAAAGAAAAGAAGAGAAAAAAAAGAAAGAAAAAAAAGAAAACAAGGGAAAGAAGAAAACAAGAGGATCCAAAAAAAAAAAATCTGGAGACCCATCTTAAATTTTTTTGTTTGTTTTCATCTCTATAAGGTTCCATAAGCCCAGAACACACTTTACTCCATTGCAAAAAAAAAAAAAATCCAAAATTCAGCTACTTATTTTACATGTTCTTGTGACTTAGCATCCTTGTTATTGAGTCTTTGTTTTTCATTCTATGTATTGCGTGTTAAATCTTGTGGATTGTTTGGGTACTACTTGGTTTTTTTGAATTGATACTTGGATCTTGTGTGTTTCTTGAGTCTAATTAAGAATTTGAGAAGACACAACAAGTGAAAAAAGGCAAGAGCAATGAGAACATTAAGTTAAAAGCCAATTTGAGTGAAACACGACTGTGAGTGAATCATTCTTGAGTGAAAAACATGAGGGAGTGCTTGTGAGGTTCCTAACCTTTTATTGCAGATTCTAAACATGTCTCACAATCAAGAAGATAATTTAATTAAAGAGGCCCAACAACAAACCATTCTGAACCTATAGTTACAAGCTTTGATGGGGGAATTGAGACGGATGATGAGAGCTGAATTGGAACCTTTACATGAGAGAATGGATAGGTTGGAAAAGGAAACACGTAGGGGGCAACACCAAAATAATCATAGTAGGCAACCTAGACATGTACACCATGGTAAACAATGGGGAGATATAGAGGATAATGATTACTAGGATGAGTTTCATGATTCACCTAATAACCGGGGTAGGTTTGGGTGTGGTTTAGGGAATAGAGAAGATAGGCTAGGTAGGCAGAGGCGGGATGATAACTTAAAGAGTATCAAGGTGAAGATTCCGTCCTTTCAAGGGAAAAATGATCCTGAGGTGTATCTATAGTGGGAGAAGAGGATGGAGATGGTCTTTGATTGCCACAACTACTCTGAGTTAAAAAAGGTAAAACTCGCTGCAATTGAATTCATTGACTATGCTATTGTTTGGTGGGATAAGTTGTTGAAGGATAGAAGGAGAAACGGAGAGCGATCTGTTGAGATGTGGGAGGAAATGAAGGCAATCATGTGTAGACGATTCATCCCAAGTTACTACCATAGGGAGTTGTACAATAAGCTCCAACACCTCACACAAGGTAATAGGAGTGTTGATGAATATCATAAAGAGATGGAGGTCGCCATGATCCGTGCAAATGTTGTGGAGGACTAGGAGGCCACTATGGCTAGGTTCTTGCGTGGTTTAAACCGTGAGACTGCAGATGTGGTAGAAATGCAACATTATGTGGAGCTGACAGATATGGTGTACCAAGCCATCAAAGTGGAGCAACAATGGAAGTGAAGAAACATTGCTAGGAGGGGATCTAGTACGGCTACCTAAAACACATGGAGACCAGCCCTTTAACGGGACGAATTTCTAGCAAACAAGCCAAAGACTGAGCCCTCTAAGGATGCCGAACAAGTTGCTGCACCTAAACAAGGTAACATTGAATTTCTACCTCAAAAAGTCATGACATTAAGTAGTTTAAATGTCAAGACAAGGGTCACATATCTCGCAAATGTCCAAACAAGAGAGTAATGGTGATTACAGCTAAAGGAGAGATTGTTTCAGAGGATGAAGAAGAAGAAGTAGATGACATGCCACCTCTCAAAAATGCCTATGATGGGGAGTGTGCTGTAGTTGGAGAGTCATTAGTGGCAAGACGAGCTCTCAGTGCACAGGCTAAAGAAAAAGAGAGTAATCAGCGAGAGAATTTGTTTCACACATGGTATTTTGTGAATAACAAGGTTTGTTGTGTGATAATAGATGGAGGAAGTTGCACAAATGTGGCTAGCACCAAGTTAGTGGAGAAATTGGCATTACCTACCTTGAAGCATCTGAGGCCATATTGGCTTCAATGGCTGAATGATTGTGGTCAGATTAAGGTTGCTAGACAGGTGATGGCGGCCTTTTCTATTGGAAAATATGAGGACAAGGTGCTTTGTGATGTTGTTCCCATGCATGCATGTCACCTCTTATTGGGAAGACCGTGGTAGTTTGATTGACAAATCGCACATGAGGTTCACCAATCAGTACTCTTTTACCATGAATAAATAGCCAACGTCACTTGTACCATTGACTCCAAAACAAATTCTTGAAGATCAATTAAAAATGCGAAGAACGAGTAAAAAAAGAAAAGAGAAAGAGAGGGAGGCTGAACATAAGAGAGAAGAAAAAGAGAGGAGTGAAAAAGAGAGTGTTAAAAATAAGAGAGAAAAAGAGAAAGGAGAGAGTTCAATCTTAATGTGTGTAAGAGAGGATAAATACAATTTCATTGCAAAGAAAAGCGAGATCAAGACAGCTTTAATTTCTCATCAGCCTCTTATATTACTAGTGTACAAGGAGGCCCTTTTAAACACCAATGATCTTGCCGGTTCTTTGCCGAGCAATGTTGTTTCCCTTTTGTAGGATTTCAAGGATGCATTTCCTACAGAGTTGCCTCCTGGCTTACCTCTAATTCAGGGAATTGAGCATCAAATTGACTTCATACCTGATGCTTCAATTCCAACTGGCCTCCCTATAGGAGTAATCCTAAGGAGACAATGGAACTTCAAAGGCAAGTAGGTGAGTTATTGGAGAAGGGATATGTGTGTGAAAGCATGAGTCCTTGTGCTGTTCCGGTGTTACTAGTGCCTAAGAAGGATGGGACATGGAGAATGTGTGTAGATTGCCGAGCCATCAACAACATTATGGTATCGTCATCCCATTCCTAGACTAGATGATATGCTAGATGAATTGCATGGTTCTTGTGTTTTTACCAAGATTGATCTTAGGAGTGGATATCACCAAACTAGGACGAAAGAAGGTGATGAGTGAAAAACTGCATTTAAAACAAAATATGGTTTGTATGAATGGTCAGTTATGCCTTTCAGATTAACTAATGCACCTAGCACTTTCATGAGACTTGTGAACCATGTTTTGCATGTTTACATTGGTCAATTTGTAATTGTCTACTTTGATGATATCCTAATTTACAACAAAAAACTTGGATGATCATGTTGAACATTTAAAACTTGTTTGCTAACTTCAAGAAATGTACCTTTTGCATAGATGAGCTTGTATTTCTTGTTTTTGTTATGAGTGCTACAACCATAAGCCAGGTGAGAAGTTTTCATGGCTTGGCTAGTTTCTACCGGTGTTTTATTTGGGACTTTAGTAGCCTCGTCGCACCTTTGACTGAAGTCATCAAGAAGAACGTTCCATTTAAGTAGGGAGAGGAACAAGAAAAGGTATTCAGACTGATCAAGGAGAAGTTAACAAATGCACCTCTGCTTGTTTTATCTAACTTCACTAAAACATTTGAAATTGAGTGGGATGCTTTAGGTATAGGTATTGGAGGCGTTTTGATGCAAGAAGGAAGACCAGTTGCATACTTTAGTGAAAAGTTGAGTGGGGTAGCTCTAAATTATCCCACTTATGATAAGGAGATGTATGCATTGGTTCGAACTTTAGAGACTTGGTAGCACTATCTTTGGCCGAAGGAGTTTGTGATTCACACGGATCATGAATCCTTGAAGCATTTGAAGGGGCAGCATAAGTTGAATAAATGCCATGCTAAGTGGGTAGAATTCATTGAGACATTCCCATATGTGAGTACATTAAAGAATTGTATGCATTAGATTCTGATTTTGGAGTTGTGTTTAAAGATTTTACAAAGGGGGCATGTGGGAAATACTACTTACATGAGGGTTTCTTGTTTTGAGAAAATAATTCCTCATTCTTCTTTGCATGAGTTGTTAGTTAGAGAAGCACATGGCGGTGGTTTGATGGGTCACTTTGGAGTAGCTAAGACTTTAGGTGTCTTGCATGAGCATTTCTTTTGGCCACATATGAAGCGTGATGTTGAGAGGAATTGTGGGAGATGCATTACATGTAGACAAGCTAAGTCTAGGCTGCAACCACATTGGCTATATATGCTACTTCCTATTCCTAGAGAACCTTGGGTTGACATCTCTATGGATTTTGTGTTAGGATTACCTAGGACTAAGAGGGGGAGAGATTCTATGTTTGTGGTAGTTGATAGGTTTTCTATGATGGCGCACTTCATTGCATGTCATAAAACCAATGATGCATCACATATAGCCGATTTGTTTTTCAAGGAGATTGTTAGGTTTCATGGCATGCCTAGGAGTATGGTTTCTGATAGAGATGCAAACTTCTTGAGTTACTTTTAGAAGACCTTGTGGGCAAAGTTGGGAACTAAGCTATTATTTTCTACTACTTATCACCCTAGACTTATGGTCAAACTAAAGTAGCAAATAGGACTTTATCTACTCTATTACGTGCTATCATTCAAAAGAATTTGAAAACTTGGGAAGATTGTTTGCCACATGTTGAGTTTACTTATAATAGATGTGTTCATTCTGCAACTAAGTTTTCACCGTTTAAAGTTATTTATGGTTTTAATCTATTGACTCCTTTGGATTTAACTCCTTTACCTTTGAACGAACAAGTTAACTTAGATGGCAAGAAAAAAGTTGATTTTGTTAGGCAAATTCATGAGAAGGCAAGACAGAACATAGAGAAGCATACCAAGCAATATGCAAGACAAGCCAATAAGGACCGCAAGCAGGTGGTGTTTGAACCAAGACATTGGGTGTGGCTGCATATGAGAAAGGAACGTTTCCCCAAACAAAGGCCTTAAAAACTCCTTCCAAGGGGTGATGGATTGTTTCAAGTGGCGGAACTCATTAATGACAATGCCTACAAACTTGATGTACTTGGTGAGTATGGTGTTAGTGCAAGTTTTAATGTTTCTGACTTAATTCCTTTTGATACAGATGACGATTTGAGGACAAATCCTTTTCAAGAAGAGGAGAATGATGCAAGCAATGGAGCTGCAAAATTTAAGAGTCATGTTCGTGATCCATTAAGCTGTGCAAGTAGTCCAATCCCAAGATCTAAGGCTAAGCGATTCAAGGAGGCATTGAACGGGCTCATTCAACAAGTTCGCGATGTATCACATAAATGGAACCCCAGCATAGGTGCAAATCAATCTCAAGAGATCCTTGTCACTATGATTAAGGTTCTAAAAGATTCACATTGATGATGGTGCACGATTCTAGTAGATTGTGGGGCCAATTTGTCAGATTTGTAATTTTAGGAAACCTTCCTATTTTGGATCGACACGTGGGTGCCATGTCATCAAGTTCGAGCCTCATCATCAATTTATTTTTCTGATGTAATTTTTGTAATTTCTTAACTGTCAAATTCTGTTTTGGTAGGCATGAAAACAAACCTGAATACTTTCCCTTTTCTAGATTAGGTCAGGCGCATTTTAAGGGATAAGATTAGCTACTTTCCTTTTGTGTTGTTTTTGTTAGATTACAGGTAACAAAGTTCAGATTTTAGGGCTTAATTTCATATGGCAAAGCATTAATTAAGGGATTTTCCAAGTTAACTTCGCTTAGGGATTTTTGGGCTGAAAAATCGTTCCCATATATTTGTAAAACACTTTGTTATTTGAAAAACAGAAATCTGATCGTCATTCATGAATTTTGGTGAGACTTTCTTGCATTCTTCTTATTTTCTTGAGAAGACTCTTTGAACTTATCAAGATTAATCTTGTGACGTTCAACAAACTGACTTATCATCTAGGGTTTAAGTATTCTTGCAATTCTAGGTGTGGCATCTTCCTATCCGTGGTTCTCGGTTCGTGTCTCTCTAGATTACCGGTCAAGGGTCAATAAACGTATGTCTTAAGGGATTAGGGGTTTGATTCTAGATTTGGTGTCGGGTCTTGTCGTGTTAGTCGGTGGGGTTCATATCAGGTCTTGTTTATGTTTTTGTGAGCTTTAGGAATTGGAAAATGGAGAGAAAGAAGTGGGAAGAGTGCTGGACATTTTTAGACCTACTTGAGGAAGAAAGAGGCAAAAGCGAACATTCTAGTTTATGTGACTAGATCTACATCAAGTAAGAGAATGTGTGGAGTTTGCTTCAGGGCTTTTGCCATCCTTTTCTTGGCCTTGACATATGGAAAGAGTGCTTAGTAAGAGGATTTAGCTAATAGCAAGCCACTAAAATCTAGTACAAGCAAGAGTAAATCAATTTGCTATAGCCTAGTCAATAGACCAATCAAATTGTACCATTGTGCATACTATCAATTTCAATCAAATTTGTCTATTTCAAATATATGAATTGGCAAAACAATCAGTTTAGATTGCATTTGAAATGAAAAAACACTTTCCAATCAATTCGTAACCGTTTAGCACATCAATGTTCCTTACCAAGAAACCAAGCTCTTCACTGCACCTAGAGCCTTTTTAAAACATGTTAAATCATATATTAATAATTCAATGTCATATTTATGAACATAAGCATGTTTATGCATATTCAATCTTAAAAATAATAAGTACTCATGCTCATATGATATGCTTTTTTTTATATGGTCGAAATTCAATAACGTTCGTTAAATGCATAGACATGCAAACTTATTACTAACTAATTGTAAGTTAATTGGGCATAGCATATATACTCACATTCCATAGAGGAAGATTTTGCACTTGAGATTAGTATTGAGTAAGCTAAAGAAAAAGTAGTTGTATGTCAAATTTAAGAAATATGAGTTCTGGTTAGAGAAAGTGAACTTTCTTGAGCATTTTGTATCTAAGGATGGTATTTTGGTTGATCTAGGAAAAGTAGAAGCAGTGAGTAAATGGTTACAACCAACTAATGCCTTAGAAATATGTAATTTCTTGGGTTTAGCTAGTTACTATATTTGTTGAAGGATTTTCAAACATAACGTCACCACTAAGACAATTGACTAGGAAAAATATCAAGTTTCAATAGACAAATGCTTGCGAAAAGTGTTTTCAAGAGTTGAAACAAAAATTGATATCTACTTTGATACTTGCTATTCCATCACCAAATGAAAGTTTTGTGGTTTATAGTGATGCTTCCAAAAATGAGCTAGGTTATGTTCTTATGCAAAATGGAAGAGTAATTGCTTATGGTTCTCATCAACTGGAAGTTTATGAGAAGAACTATCCAGTAACACCCCTTAAGCTAACTAATGAACTTGGGTAAAGCTTATTTAGTTAGGATAAGAAGCGTTAATCTTTCAATTTTATTATAAGTGTTATGGTTTACTTATATATACATTACAGTATAAAAGAGTTTCAAAACTGTTGTTTCATTCATTTCCTTATTTATAATATATACATTATTCAAAATTACTAATACGAACATAACTATACTATCACATCCCAACTTAGTAACATATGTCTGTTGACAAAAGCCATAACAGAGCTGCTAACTTTTGATACGAACCACGCCAAGAATTAACGCGACCCTAACCAAAATTGGTCTCCAAGATCGAAATGCCTAATCGGATTTAAAATGGAACCGCGACCCGATGCCTAACAAGAAGCTCGAACCTTGGTATGTGAGGACGCCACAATCAGTTATGGACGGACTGATTGATAAGTCTTTGAACGCCAGGGAATCTTCCGATAAGTTCGAATAGTTTGTTTAGGAACCAAAGAGAATTAAACCTCAAATTGTATGTAAAAACTTGTTGTCATTGAACGAAATCTGTTACAATATTTATAGTGTTTTCCGCTTTGCGAATTTGAGCTCCTAATTACCCTATTGATTTCGGGTAAATCAATTACCAGCCAAAAAGATGCTAAATCTAAAGCAAATAAAGTAAGTTTCCTAAATAGCTTAAAAGCCTTACAATAATATAAAAAGTAAACGCATGTTTTGTAAAAGAAAAGGAAACTAGACAATAATCAAGCAATTAGCTGATTCTTCTCGCCACTTGTCGCCTCAAATTGGGAAAGTAACTGAAATGGAAAGTAGCCAGATTATTTGCAGCCATAGGATTATTCGGTCCCTTCTAGAACTTGAATCACGCATT
>CAMOHE010030001.1:9293-50034 GCA_946598075.1 Artocarpus hirsutus | reverse complement strand
CCTATATAGTTCAAGCTCCTGATAATTATGAAACCTAATATCCCAGATATACATTTCATAATTATCAACTCCAACGCTACTCCACTAAAAGCTTGGAGCTGCACTCTCGAACTCTATAGAATTACGAAGCCCATATAGCTAATTCTCCATGACATATCATAGTGTATCGTATCCCTATAGGATTATCCATAATCGGCTTAAGGGCAAGTTCTGTCTTACCTTCCCGATTATTTTTATCTTACGTTCCATTATCTCACCATTGGAAAACTTACCATCCAAAGATAGTATACCATTCGGTTACACCTATGTATCCAAATGGTTGAGCGCTTCAGTTTTTCAATTACAGGATAACGCATATAAGAAGATATCACTACTCCTAAAGAGGAGCTATGGATTCCATATCTATGAATAACAGGTCTACGTCATCAAGAGTCATGCCTCCAACGTACCGGCATGCATACCACTATTAAGATGTGGGTGTCACCCTTTGGTACATCAAAAGACACAAGTCAAGACAACGGGCTCACTAGTCATCTCAGGATTAAGATGCAATACAAATGATTGTCTAAAGTGAATCGATTTGCCAAGGCTGAATTATTAATCCAAATCAATTCACTTTATGTCCCGATCCAACACATCGTCACCTATGATAATGTGCCAATGTTTCTATTCATGGAGTCCACCTCCGATGGTCAAGACAAACCATCTCCCAATAGGGTATAGACAACATAACAATCTTTACATGAATAAATCGCCCAACTTTATTCCCTCGATTGCGGATCTTATAATTTAGACCGTCACCTTAAGAATCGTGTCTTTCGCATAATCTATCCATCATATGCCCAATTATTAAAGGTTTAGACTGACAGTCTCAGACTATTGTTTGCTTATCATACATTCAACAAATATGAACGTAAAGAGGACAATATTTGGTATATATATAAATAATAAATTCTTTATTGATAAAAATGTCTCCAAAAACTCATTACATTTTTACTCCATTAGGGCATACATGTCTAACACCCTGCAGTAGGAATTTTTTTGTAATATGTAGGTAATGAAATGGTAGTAAGCAGAGAATTTTATAAAGTTACAAAATGGACAAAAAACCCGTTAGAGGTAAAATCGTCATTTTCAAGAAGACGGCTAAAATGGAGTTGAACACTCTAAACTAGAAAAATGTTCTTGGATAGAAAATGTTCTGTAATACGTTAAGTAATGAAACCGCTAGTGAGACGAGAAATTTAACTAAGGGACGCTAAAGAATAAAAGTAACCCAATAGGTTATAAAGTCAAGTAAAGAAAGAAAGATAACCCGGTGGGTAACAAGGTTAAAGGGAAAGGTAACCCCGATGGGTTACAAAGTTAAGTAAAGGAAGGTAAACTGAAAGTATATAAGTTAAGTTAAAAGGAAAGAATAGTTAATGTTTACGTTATATTATCAATCAAGTAGATTGATAAAAAGAAGTTAATTAATGAGTCGGCTATTGTTTGATCAAGAAATAGAGGCTGACTAATGAAAGGAAAAGGAACGGAATAGAAAATGCTAGAGCGTAGTCCAGGTAAGGTCAGATCTCACCTGTAGCATGAAGTAAATGATTTTCAAATGCTTATATATATGTTTGCAAATGTGTTTGCAATTGTTGTGCAAATTTTTTTTTAAAGCATGTTCACATTTGTTATACAGAAGGTTTTAAAGTTTAAATCAAGATTTGTAATATACTTGCAACTATTATGTTTAAATCATGATTGCATTTAATATGCATAAAATTTAAAAGATCAAGTAAAGGTTTGCAATATATTTGCAATTATTGTTTTTAAAGTATGATAGCATTTTGTTAATACACAAAGTTTTACAGTTTAAGTTAGAAGTTTATTGATTGCATTTGTTATGCAATAAATTTTAAAAAGAACAATTATGATTTGCAAATGTGTTTGCATATAATGTGATTACATTTGATATGCGCACTAAAGTTAAAAAAAAAGGTAAGAGTAAAGATAATAAAAAGAAAGTGTCGTACTAGCCTCCTTGTTATGAGGTACTGAAAGTAAAGTTAAAGTTGTGACCTCCTAGATGTGAGATACATAAGTAAAGTTAAAGTTTGACCTTCTAGATGTAAGGTACATGACCTCGGTGATCAATGATCTTGAGTCTTCTGTAAAGGAAGCATCATGTTTATGATCTTATGATTAATAATGTTGGTACAAACACTCAAATAAGATAAGAAAAGTTAAGGAACGGAGATAAAAGTTAAAATAAGAAATTAATATTCATAAGATACTCATAAATGAATGAACATAAATGAGCATAAATGAAATCGTGCATATTGATTATGCTTGTATTGCTTGTCGTGAAATGTTTATGTGTTATATTTATGAAAAGCATTCTGAGGACTGTTTTATGTTAAATGTTTATGAAATACATTTTTTATATTTTCAAGAAAAGGTTTATGAAGGACGCTTTAAGGAAAACGTTACAAAAGATGTTTTAGAAAGGAAGTTTATGAAAAAAAGCGCTTTAGAAATGCTTTATGAAAAACGTTTACATAAAACGTTTCAAAAATGCTTTATAAAAGACGTTTATAAAAAATGTTTTTAGAAAAGTTTATGAAAAATGTTTTAAGAGAAAGGCTTTTATGAGAGAAGTTTTTAAAGCAAGTTTAAATAATTTGTGAGATTATGTTTGAACTTACTAAACAAAAGCTCATTAAAAGTTTCTTCATGCTGTAGGTAATCCTACGAGTAACCAGTAGGGCTTGTTTGGGGAGCTTGGTGCTGCGGAGGGCAGATGTAGAGATTTGGGTATTAATACCACTACGGTACGCTTTCTCTGTTCAAAAGAAATGTTTTTCACTATTTGATATAGTGTTTTCAAAGTTTTAAGATAATCAGAGTTTTAAGATATGTTTTCAAAGTTTAAGTCATATTTTACGAAATGTTTTATATAATTATAAAGCTAACTTTAAAGCTATATTTCAGCAAATGTTTCTTATTAAGTTTTAAGAAATAATTTTTGAATGGTTTTAAGATATGTATTTAACGAAATGTTTTATATAATTATAAAGTGAAGTTTTAAGCTATGATTTAATAAATGTTTCTTATTAAGTTTTAAGAAATGATTTGAAATGGTTTTAAAGGCAAGTGTTGAGCGAGGTCTCAACTTGCAGGGCGACAAAGGTCACAACTATTTTTAAGTATGTTTTAAAGAATGTTTAAAGAAAAAAAATTTATTTCAATATTTTTCTTACTAAGTAAGATTATTGTTTATGAAATAAAGTTTTAAAAAGTTAAGTGATGACCTTGAAAAGGCGGGGCATCACACAAACCTCCTGCATGAATCATGACACTTGTCGCCTTTCACCTGACAGGTCTTGATGTGACATACAGGTCATAGATCAAACCCACCTAACACCTGGTTCAAGTAGTGGCCTATAAATTGAGTGTAGTTACTACAGCTCAAGGCAATGTGCTCCTTCCCACCTAACTTTGCTCCCAAACTTTGCCAAACATGCACCTGATTGGGCGTCGAAGAGCTTTTAGCTGGCATCACACCATAGCCCCCTTGATCTCTAAGGCATCCATCTTCTTGTGCAGGTCTACCCCGAGAGGCTAAGACGAGTAGGAGGAGCCGTTCAACTACTATGCGTAGCCGCATGTGAACCAAAGCTAGGCATCAACAGCACCAATCACAATCTCAATCATGACTAGTCCCACAAGCCCTTGAGGGGGGGAGTTTCGAAACAATAAAACGTGAGTGAAAGGCTTAATAATATTATGTTTCAAAACACAGTGTTTAAAAGAATTTCATCGACTGATAAAAGAGATCATCGTAAACACGCTTACAAGAAATAAACATATAACTTATCAAAAATTATAAATAAAAATTAAACACTTACTTTCAAGAGGCATGGTTTAATCTATCGTAAATCATAATACCAATTTGAGAAGCTTGTTAACACCATCGAAGTATGGGTTTTTGCGACTTGCCCTATAGAACGCTCTTGCTCGATGGTTAAAAGCACAACTATCCTATAGACACCTCAGATAGTGTTTGAAAACTCTTTTAAATTATAGAAGCTTGGTGAATGCAAGAACTAAGGTTCTACTTTGTTTTCAAAATGTTTCTAAAAATATATTTTCAGATAACTTTAAAAATAATTTAAAATCACATATTTTTCAATAGTTTTGAAAATATAATAAAAACAACTCTAAAAACATTTAAGAGTTAATTTTAAGGCTGAAAACAATTTTAAATCAGGTTACCAAGAAAGGAGTTAAAGAATCCTACCTCTGCCTGAGCATACCAATACACTTAGTTTGAAACCGGTGCTAACCCAATGTAAGCTTCACAATTGTTCAAAAACCTTCATACAAATTAAAAGTCAAAATAATGTTCAAATAAAATCCTTACAAGCATCAACATGTCAATTTAATAATTAGTGTGCCATTTCAACAATTTTATAGCAATAATGCACAATCATTAAATCGTGATGCAACTGCGTTCAAAATATTTTTAAAAATACAAATTCTAGTTTAAAACAGTTTAAGACAATCTTTAAAAATAACATAATTTTAAAAAAGATAAAAATAGTAAAAATTACAAAATGCAGAGAACTCCTAGCCTACCAATGTTGAGCATCGAACTACTAGTTTGGTTGGCCAACTGGCCTACCACCAAAGATAGGCAGCTTGCTGCCTTCTTCAGTCTAGCTTGTTGGTTTGGCTAGCCAACTAGCATGCTGCCTAAGACAGATGGAATGCTGCCTTCTTTAGTTTGGCCTGGCGGTCTCAAAGTCTGACCTATTGATCTCAAAGACTGGCCTACCAATTGTCGCGAAACTGGGGTTTCCCAGTTTGCACAACTACAACCAGAATCAACTGAAACTCCATTCTTTCAACTCCGATTAGTTTACAGATAGAAATTTTAGAAAAATTTTTGAAACATCTTAAAATCATTTGCTCCAAATTTTTCATAAAAATTCAAATTTAAAATTACAACTCATGAAAACACAAATTAATTTTTTTTTCTTTTAAAACACATGAACACAACACATTCAACATGTGCTTTCTCGCATTCTCGTCATCATTATTGAACCAAAACACGAACCCACTTTTTGTTTTCAATATGCAACCCTTTCACACTCTAATAATTTAAGAACATCAAAATATGTATGCACATCAAAATTAATCATTGAATAACAAAAATAGGAGGAACAAAAACATGGAATAAACTCATATTAGAGGAAGAGAATCACAAGGCCAGGTTTGTGTTTCAAGATTTTTACCTCAAATCCCTAAGCATGTGTCGTTTGGCTCTAGCCTTTAAGAGTCTTCGCCTAGGTAAATTGGCTATGGTTGTCTTGAATCTTTTTTTCCTGCATTTGGAGAGAGAGAAAGGGTTGATTCTTGCTACAAAGAAATGGAGAGGAAGAGAGGTTGGGAGAGTATTGTATCACCTAAAATGTTTCTTTAAACGCGGACATTTGTAGTATAAAAAGGAGCTATCCTATCCACATGAAGGTGGGTATTTGAAAGATTAAAAATTTAACGATTTAAAATGATAAGGGTGATTTCAACGAAATTTTAAAGAAAACAAATATTTTTGAAAATTTTAAAAAATATTTTAAAATATAAAATTAAAATTGTAAAACTTTGAGAATCCTTTGTATGTTTTGCAACTGGTATAGAGTTTTAGCTCTAATTATGAATTATTCAAAGCATTTAACTTATTATAGATTTTCTCATTAATTTGCAAGCACATTTACTATTCTCATAAGTCAACCTAAAGCAACGACATAGCAAGCTATAATGCATTAAAGGTTTTCTTATAAAAAAGTAGCAAAATAATTTCCTCTCACTAGTAATTTGGTGTACTAATTATGAAAATTATAACCACTGTTACTATAATTAACATAATTTTAAGGTAGAAAAGATAATGACAAATCAAAATTATTATATTTAAATAGAATAAATTTTTACATTAATTTTGGCAATACCTCATCTTATGAAATATCTAATATCAACACCATAACAAGTCAGATTGCAGTAAAAGACATTTCATAAAATTAAGCATTATTTCATTATTATTAATATTAATTATACAACATAATTAAATTACATAAACAAAACATAACTAAATTTATGTAAAAATTGACACCATAACAACATTAATCATAATTACTAAAAACTTGAAAAATGTATTTTATTCCATAAAAATGTAGGCATTACAACATAGATATAGAGTTAAAAACCATGCCAGAGTATTATACACACAAGATTATCTCTCTGTATCACTAAACTTTCTATATTAATTTAAACATTATTTTAATATTAAAAGTGGGGTTGGAGGAGTACTCTAACAACATCTCCTCCAAAAAGGAGGACACTATTGAGCTAGAAGTTGAACAATTGAAAGAAGGAGGGGGCCTTGGAGAAAAATGGCGTGTGAAACAAGGAGAGAACACTCCTATTTATAGTGTTGGAAAAACACTATTTACCATTTTTAATAATAAATTTATATTATTTATTATTTTATTATTTGTCTTCATTTATTTTATTATTTTTTATTTCTTCGGTTAAATCCGACGTGGATACAAATTATGAGATTTTTTAGTTTTTTCTTTTTTTCTTGCTATCATAAATTTTTTTCCGTTTTCTTTTCATGTTGGAAGCAGCTTTTCACTATGGTGATTTTATTTCAAAATCCTATGCAGCGCTAGTGCCGATCGGACGCTTTAGGGCCATTGGATTCACTAACCGAGACCAAGTGGACTGCTTGGATTGAAGTCAAACTACATACTTTGACTTCAAATAAAAGACTTGCTGTGAGCTGTTAGATAGCTTGCAGTATTCTAATCTAACGAACACGAAGATGAGCTCAAGTGGGAAGCTTTGCACACGATCCGAGGCATTTCTAAAGATACCCTGACATAGGGTAGATGATTGGACAATTGTGGATGATTTGGCTATTTGATCTGATGGCCCAGGGTGCAACATGTCTCATTTCTTTTGATTTTATTTTTATTTTTTTTTATTTCTTGTGCATTTGATGTCTGTTTTTGTTCTTTTTGCGTCGTTGTTCCTCTATATTCAAATCTAAAATTGACAAATATGCTACAATTAATTATTTTACAAACAAAATATTTACAGTAATTTTTAAAAGTATTTATTATACATAAAACTCACTAAGAATAATTACAAACTTATAAAATTAACGAACCTTAAAGGTTTCACACATATATATTATTGAAGACTCAAAAATATTTTTAGAAATTACTAAAAATATAATAAACATATTCATAAACTAAAAACCTTTTCAAACACTTTAAGACTATTAATAAAATCATCGTACATTATTTTTACGGTTTTAATTACCTACACACTAAACACATATTTTATACATAAAAACAAATCTAAAAAGTACCAAAAATATTATTAAACATAAAAACATACTAAAAGCATGAATTTTAGACACATTTACATGCCAAGGCACAAAAACACTATTAAAACTAAAATGCTATTAATTATAAGATTTAACATAAAATAAAATCATAAATTAATGATTTTAGCCTTGAAAAATATACGCTTTTGTGGTCTCATCAGAGAGAGACATTGAGAGTGAGAGAGTAAGAGATGAGAGAAAGGAGAAGAGAGAGAGAGAGAAAAGAAAAAAAAACCAATATTGAGAGGGGGCTTTACACATGAATTAGAAGGGGAGTTCAATAATGGCATTTTGGTAAATAAGGGAAAGAGCAGTAACATGAGGGTAATTTGAAAAATCTATTTAAAACTAATATTTTAAATATTTGAGACCATAATTTTAAATGCTTTTAACAATTAAAATTATGCAATGCAACTTGAAATAAACACTATTGGCAATTAATTAGAATCTTGGCACACCACTTAAATTAAATTAACATAATTAATATTATTTTAATATTCACGGGCGCTACTAGCAATGTCTACAGGTGCTCTATTGTCCATTTCTAGCGAGGAACGGGAGCAACCATGCCTTCACATTTTACACAATACTTATGTTGTTGAACCATTCGTAAAGGTCCACATGAAGGAAATAGAAGAAACTAATCCTAAAAGAGAAAAGAATGAGAAATGGTTGCAAGATGAACACAATCACTCTTATAGAGAGTGGATACAAGCACACATATATAACAAGGATCTTGAGTCTTGAAGTGAAGGTGCCTTAGAAGACTTGTTTAAGCTAGTCGGAGGACCCTCATTTACAGTCATGAGATATACTTTGTATTCAATAAATGGTTATACCTTTTACATTCGCAAAAAAGAGGAGAAGCACCAAGTCCAAAATTGTGGTTTGTGTCTACATGCCGATTTTATATATGTTTCCTTTGTAAAAGACAAAAATCCCATATATAGTACAATGATCTACTATGGTTATGTTGACGACATATAAGACCTTGACTATTGCCAACTTCGAGTAACTCTTTTTAAGTGCATGTGGATCAACAATAACTACATAGAAGTTGATAATGATGGTATTACAATAGTAGACTGAAAGATTATGGGAAGATTTATGTAATTCTTCTCATATTTTTTAAATTGCTTTAAGGTGTAAGTAATCACCATATCATTCTATAGCAGCACTACACATAGACTTATTTTCAAAGCGTCATTATGTATAACAAATCATTCATTGCCTTTTGGAAATTCTAAAACAAGTGCTGAGGTTAGCCTTCTTTTTAGTCTCTAAAAACTGTTTTCGCACTCATGAGTCTACTAAAACTTCTTACCCTTGTAAATCAGATTGGTGAGCAGCAACAATATCCTTGAGAAATCCTCAACAAACATCTAGTAATAACCAACCAAGCGCAAGAAGTTTCTTCTCTTACTTGCATTCTTAGGTTGCTTCTAAATAAGAATAGCCTTAACCCTAGTAAGGTTCAACATCACTTCGTCTTTCGAAACAAAATGCCCAAGAAAATTATGCTGTTGTGCCAGAATTTACACTTATAAAACTTAGCATAAGTTTATGCCTCTTCAAGGTATCTAATACGATCCTAGGGTACTCAGCACGCCTTTCCTGACTCTTTATGTATATCAGTATATTGTCAATAAATACTATGATAAATTTATCAAGAAAATCTTGAACTAACTGGTTCATCGAGTCCATGAATGTTACACAAGCATTTGCCAGTGCCATAGGCATGACTGCAAATTCATAATAACCATACCTCGTTCTCAACGTCATTTTTGAAATGTCTACTTCTCTTATCTTTAGTTGATGATATCTTGACTGCAAGTCCATTTTTGAGAACACAAATGAACGCTTAAGCTAATAAAAAAAATCATCGATATGGGGGCAACGGGGACTTGTTCTTGATTATCACTCTATTCAATTCTCGATAGTCGATGTAGAGTCTCATTAAGAATGACAAGGCCAGATAAAGCCCTTAACAAGAGGGAGTGCAATTCGTTCTATTTTGTCTAGGCCATTCTATATTGTGCTTTGGAAATCGGGATGGCGTCCAATGCTAGTTCGATCTCGAAATCAATTTCTTTATCAGGAAACTCTTTAGGAAGTTCTCGAACTACAGAAATATCTTCTATCTTCATCTTTTATTCTTAACACTTATCTGTGATGTCAACTTCATCTTTTATTCTTAACTCTTATCTATGATGTTTACTAGAAAACTAATGCAGTCGCTTGCCAACTTCCTTGCCTTCATAGTTGACAGAAATATTTTTGGCTTCTTTCCCAACTCACCCATAAACATAGATGGCTCCTCGCCTTTTGGATTAAACATCACATTTTGTTGTCTACACTTAATGGAACCATTATGTTTACTTAGGAAGTCCATCCCTAGAATCATGTCATAATCACATATGGTGATTATAATAAGGTTGGCATAGAGTTCTCTTTCAAAAATCCATTATGAAATCATACATAGATAATACATGGACATCATCACTTCTTCAGAAGGTAGTGTCATAGTGATCCCTTGTCTCATAAGCTCCTGAATTCCCCCTAAATTCTTAGTAAAAGTAGAGGACACAAATGAATACATAGCACCCTTATCAAAAAGAGCATGTACACATAGGGAAAGGATACGGATTTGATCTATAACAGCATTGGAGGGTTATACTGCCAAATCCTCATTCATCATTGCTTAAATGCGAGAATTCATAAATAAGGCTTCAATTCTCCCTGGATTAATAAGTGGTCCCTCCAAAGTAGTCTGCATGTTGTGGAATTGCACAGCTAGGGTTTTTTGTTGAGGCTAAGTGGGGTAGCTCTTGAAAATATGGCCCCTGTAGCTGTAATTATAGCACCGGTTTATTCCTCAATGACATTCTCCCATATGTCTCTTTCAACACCTTACACAAGGTTGAATATGCTTCTTCTTGTTGTTATTGTTGTTATTGTATTGATGTTGAGCATTGTCTCTCTTCTTGTTGTTTTGACCATTCTAAATCTAGAAGTTATACTTTTTCTTCTTTCCCTTCCAATTTAGATTAATGTTGTTACTACCCTGGGTCAGTTTTGATTGTTCGTATTGTTGCCAAACTAACTCTGTTGGAGCTGATTTCTTTTATTCGTCAACAGATGATACTTGGGCCAAAGTGTTCCCTTAACCAGATCATACTGAGAGTGAGGGGAATAATAGTGTCAATGACCACCACAATTTCAAATCGGAGGACCTTAATCAACATCCTGACTTTTCATCTTTATCACAAACCATTCAAGGGCATAAATGAGTTAGCTTGTCAAACTTTGCCATTACTTCTGTTACGGACATGTCTCCCTATCAAAGACTCCCATACTCGTTGTAGAGCTCGGGAGTGATGTTCATGTAAACGAACTTCTTATTGAAATCCCAAACAAAGTCATCCCATACCATCTGACTGATATCCCTACTGTGCTGAATTCTTTCCCACCATATGCAAACTTCATTTTTCAGGCAAACATGAAGCACATAAGACTTGTTCATTTTTAGTGAAACATATCAGCTTGAGAATTGTCTTAATTGTCTTCAGCCAGCTTTGTGCAACTAAGTGATCGTTGGATCCCTTGAAATCTACAAGCTTAACACACGTCTACCTTACCACAAGGGATTCTTGATAGATTGGTCTTGCCACTGCTTCATTAGTAGGGGCAGGAGCTACCCCTCTTTGCTGTTGCGAGGCAGGTGGTGCATTTTTACCCTGACCCTTCCCCTCTATGACTATTGGTCTTGAGCTCTTCTATCTCCCTTCACTGTTCCTGACATTGTCTCTAAAGATGAGTATTCATTGCAATCAAGTAAGCACTCATTGAGTTGCCAACTTCGCTGTGAGTGTTTATATTCATTTCCCGCCTATTTGAGTCATGATAAGGAATGAACTTTCAATTCAAGAGTAAGACATAATTCCACTACAAAGAATAATACATTAGGGCATCTAGTACTATAGAAATGAATCTTATACATATCGTCAAACATTCATATATGTTTATTTAATCAAAACATACATATTTAGAGGACTTAAAACTAACGTGGGGCAATGTGTATTGGAAACAAAAACCTGCTTCGGTACCATAAATGTAACACCTCCTAACAAACATCATAAGAAACTTTTTTTAATAAAACAACCTTTTTTTTTAACAACTTACCTAATTGGTTTATTCTTCTTAGTTAGCCCGATGGAATACCTTAAGTATTCAGCCAACTGACTATCTGCAAAGCCAATTAGTTCACATATATAGCGCATCTAACAAAACATAAGCTCACATATACATTCAAACATACTTTAGATTCTACAGGAACTACTAAAATCCAACCAATTTAAACATGTTATAATAGAAATAGCAATAGATTCTATGAAATAGCCTGAGGAAAACAACATTCAAAAACACCAAAATAGTATGCGAAACATAATGATTTAAATTTTGTTTGAGCTTAAGATTTCTTTCATTGGCGTGATTTTGTTTCCAGTAAAACAATCCTTGCAGACATGCTTGTCCCTATCCTCCATCTTAGGCAATATGCCTCGTGCCTGTCCTTATCCTCCATCCTAGGCAATATGCCTCTTACCCTTACTTGCAGCATGACTTAGAACAGATTTTACAAAATACACTTTAAAATCTATTAGCATACAAGAAATAGTGAGCAATCATTGTTCAAAAATTCATATTAATTAGAATAGACTTAATAAAAATTTGTTAAAAATTTATCACATAGTTAACACATAATATCACAACATATTCAAAAATTAGCATGAAATAGAATCATACTAATTCTATAGACTAGTCAGAAGCCAAAGTTGATACTACACACTGATCATCAAAAAATAAATATTCCATAAACAAAATTTATTATAAATTCGTACAAAATTTGTAAAGCCTTAAAAATTAAATATGACATTATTATTATGAAATTAAACATTCTTAAAACTCAAAAATTATAGAAAACATATTTATAACATATCATAAAATTTGAATGATTAAAAAAACCCGATAACATAAACTCAGACATATCAACGACTCACAAACCCCCTAAAATCCTAACCACACCAATGTTTCTCCCAAATACACGTAAAATATAGACACATATATAATCAAAACCCAATTATCAACATATATGCATAAAAACTTGAAACTCGGAGATGGCATATTCATAAGAAAACAAAACACCCGTTTTAATATAAGAATTATCAAAATTGTAACCTAATAATCATAACATTTTTTCTTTGATAAAACCTTAGAATACATGCCTTAGTGTAAAACAACGTGGCTAACGCCACAAATCCTTGAGAGAAAAAGAAAGAGAGATATCGTGTGGGAAGATAGTATAGTAGGAGCAATATGTGTGTATCAAGACACATAAATATAGTTATATATAAACCCTAGTCCTAGGTTAAATGCATTTCTTTTTTCTTTTTCAAAACCCGACAACTCTAGTCCTAGGAGTAATATACTTTGTCACTGCGGCCCATGTTTCTCTTTTAGGCCTTATCTATATAATAGATATGTAATATGTTGTAATATATAATATTTATCACTTTTTTTATTTTTCAGAACTTAGACAACCTTAGTTGCCTTTTCTTATATAACTACGTGTATAATAATACATAACATATATATGTAATAAAAGATAAATAAAAATATAATTAAAGGCTAATAATAAATTAGAAAAATAAATTCACTATACTTATCTTCATTTTTGACATGAACATCCCGACCACATCGATCCCTCAAGGTCGTCGCCTGTAACGTCACTAAACAAAGTGTTACGAATAAATTACATATAACCAAGGATTGAAAAATCAACATTTCCATCGATATTTCTATAGAAATTTTAGTATTTTGAAAATACCGATATGGAAACAAGGGTGTCATATCCTTTATGCAGAATATCCAAAAATTTTCATAGAAATATCCACTGGTATAGATATTTTGATGAAAATATCAATTTCTACAAAAACTATAATGTTAAATGACAAAATATTGGGAAATTTCTGTAAAAATATTGGCAAAAAATCCGTGCTTTCTCTTTATTTTTCTAATTTATGCTTGAAATATTATGAAATTCATATGTTTTTTATTTACTTTTTTTAATATAGTCTTTCATAAATTCTTTTCAATGCTATAAAATTCATTTTTTCATTTATGCTTTATTATAACCCATAGTCTTTTGAATCATGAAGAACTTTATATGCTGAGATGACCAAATCTGTGAGGTAATATAACTGATGGAGAACTTGAAAAGTGGAGAAATTGATATTGTTTCTTACTTTTAGCAATTTTATTAGCAATTTTATTTCTTAGCATTGAGTTAACTCATAATTTACTAAATATGAAGAGATAATGGGTAGGGATCAAGAGATATACATGGTATCAATACTGTTTAAACCAAGAAGGTATTATAAATACCTTTGAACCTCCTAGAAGCTATTTTTGTATTGGTATTTTCTTATATCGTATGAAACTATACATGTAAAGTACTTTTACTAGGTTGACTTTTAATTTTTTTTAACTCAATTTGAGATCGTAAGCTTATTATTTATCATATTATGATCAATTTTTTAATATTTATATTTATATTTATTACATACTTAGTATTTTGGCTGAGAATTTCATCTAAATTATATACTTTTGATAATTTTAGAATTTCTTAAAGTCTCATATAAGAATAAAGTGTTTTAAAATGACTTTCTGTACTTTACATCAATTTTCACTGATTTGATATTTTTGTCGATATTTTGTTAAAATTTAAGTATTGATATTTTCATACATATCGATATTTTCTTGCTTGCATGTAACACAATACCATGAACAACATCGCACAAAATCATTAAATTTCAAGTATTATATCCATTAAAGAAAATGGCAAGCAGGCCTTACAATTGGTAAACTTAGTAGATACATGAATAATTTGGGGGCTGAAAACTGAAAAGCATTAGTGGGAATACTCAGGTACTTGCAGTATAATTGTAGTCATGGGCTACATTATACCAACTATCTTGTTATTGAAGAAGGATACAATGATGCAAATTAATATTTGATGTAAAAGTCTCAAAGTCAATTAATAAATATGTCTTTACATAAACTGTAGTCTTGTCGTAAAAAAACCTATAAACAAATTATTATAGCTAGATCCACGATGGAATATGAGTTTACTTCCTTGGATAAACATGGTAAAGAGGCAGAATGGCTATGCATTTCATAGAGTATATTTCAAAGTGGTTGAAGCCTGAGACAACAATATGTATTCATTGTGATAGTCAGGTCACAAAATGGAAAGGCGTAGAGCAACATGTCCAATGATAGGTTTAGACATATATGTTGTAGACATAATATCATTAAGTAACTACTCTCAACCGAGGTTATCTTTATTAACTTTTGCTATCAAAAGATAACATTATAGATATTCTAATCAAAGGATTAAATACAAAGTTTGTTGATAAATCACCAAGGGGAATGGGACCAAAACCCATGAGAGAATAAGTTACTATAGTGGAAACTAAACCTAGTTAACTGCATATTCCAAGATCTAAATTCTAATAGACAACTAAATTGTAAATCCTTTGTTGGATCACTGTGGGGGTTGCCTCATGTCCATTCCTATGATCAAACAATGATGCTCGTAGGGAAAAGATTAAGTTATACTTTTAATGATTTTTATGTGTCGGGAGTCCAAACAGAGTAATATAGATTACTCTTAGATAAGAAATCACTTATGTGTGATAGAAGTATGACTACTTTAAAGGAGAATTACATAGGGCTCAATTCTTTGAAAACTTTTATAGATCTAGGGACATGTTCATGGTCAAAATGAATATAATAATGCAAACTGAATTGTGTCATAAAAGATCCATGTGTGAGGCATATCATCATTTATACAAACGATAAAATAGTTTAAACGCATCATGTCTACTGATCAGCATAAAATAAATATATTCTCACAATGAAATCTTCGAAGTGTAACACCTACCTATCCTATACCGGATCTAACCACTGAACTCTATCATCAGATCAAACTTTGTCATTTCTATGTTTCCTCTGTCAATTTCATCATGTGGACGTTGTTAGACAAATAGCATTTTGTGGTGTGAATTAACTTTCGGGAAAGACGCCTCAGATTCAATACCAAAAAAAAAGCCTCATATTAATACCGGTGAAATTAATTTTGAGGTTCAATACGGATTAATGTTAGGAATGAAGTCCAAATTAATTTTGTGAATTATGTCTCCTCCAAATCCCTATAATAGGGACCTCCTACCTTTTATTTAAAATACCAAAAATCTGACAGCTCTTTCTAAAATAAAAAATATTCTATCTAGTATTTCGGCTCTTGTTCAATATGATTAAAGATCAAGAAAATTCTAGTTCGCCGAAATAGCTTCACTTGGTGCATACCTTGCCACATGCTCTATCGTTGTATCTTAGGAAACGAACATCGTTCAAGCCTCAAGTACCTACGGAGGAATCTGTCTTAAGGACGTTGTGCGTGCGTTGGCTTTTCTTCATCAAAATTTTATTTGTTTTTGTATATTGTTGTTGTGTGTATTATGTCTTGTGTTTTGCATAACTTCAATATAATTTTCATTTCTATTGCTAGTTTTCTTGTTCTTTTATTCTATTATGCTACTAACACCTTTAACATTAATAGTCTTGGTCAATATATATACAAGTTGAGGAAGACAAAATTAGTTTGTATAAATGTATTCGTTGGCCCCTAATATAAGGAAACTCACAATGTGTACAAGAAAAAATACGCAATTTCAATTAGCTAATCTTTTTGTTTTAGTTTTAAATCAGTCCTTACGCCTTAAATATAAGGTTAGTTACTTTTTTGTATCCGGTATTTTATGCTTATCTGAGAAATATATCCTTGGTTGTTAATATCATCAAGTATATACCACCATAGTTCATTTAATACACAAATTCATACAGTCTATCACTCGACACTTAATTTTGATCCAAAAGACCCAAAATACCCTTAATAAGAAAATGAAAAATTCTAAAATTTAACCTTTTTACTAAACTAACCAATAAAAAAAAAAAAAAAAAAAAACCTTCTAAGTTCTGGCTCTACACACGGTGCTCATAGCTACCCTCAAACCAAAACTTCCTTCCTCACCTGGGACAGCCAAAGATATAAGCTCCGGTCAAAACAAGGGATACCTGTGCTTGCCTAGTTTAAATCATTCTCTACTTTCTCTAGACCCTCTACGAGTTACATGCTTAGGTTTGAGATCACGTCTGCCAAACTGCCCAATCCAGAGTTAACCAAACCAAACTGCTATTTTGTTTGGATTTTTTAATGGTTTGGGTGGTTTTTATACAAATAATTGAGGGTGGTTTGGTACTAGTTTAAACTCTTTAATCGCCCAAACCATCCACCCAAATCGCCTGCTTAACCTTTATATATATAATTTTTTATTTTTAAATTATTTTTTTTATATAGGATAGTTTTCATTTTCTATATATAGGGTTTTTTCATTGGTTATTGAAGAGATTCTACGCATATAAGATGAATCTTTTCACACTCTATGTTTACATATATAGGAGGTTTGTCAATACAAGTGAAAGCCTTTAATCCACGTTCAAAAATAATTGTATTGTTTTATGTTATTTATTTCTAATTTTGATTCTTTAGTTTAGTTGTTGATTTATGTTATTTAAATCTACTTTTGATTTTTTTAGTTTGATTGTTACTTTGATTCGCATCATTATGAATTTTATTTAGTAGTTGATGAACTTTGATTTGTATTATTTGAAATATGAATTTTTGAACATTTTATAATTTTTGTTAAACATTGTAAACTGTTTTAATCTTAAACTTAAACCACCCAAGCCACTCAAACCATATACGAGTGATTTGATTTGATTTAGTTTCTATACATACATATATATATATATACACACATATATATATTCGACTGTTCAAATTGTCTAAAAATAAAACTTATTTTTAGTTTCGTTAAGGGTTTGTAAAAAAAATCCGCTCAAATTATCAACAAACACCCCTAAGTAAAAGCATTAATGTTCAATTCCCAAAACACCCAAGCCAAACAAAACCCGTCTCCCAACTTCACCACCAACAAATTTTACAAACTAAAGAAATAAAACACTTACCAATAACAACGAAGTTCACAATAAACCATAAAAAAGGAAGTCAACTGTACATTACCATTTGATTTGAAACACCATAAAAAAGATCCCACAATACATGGCAGCCTGTTAGAAACCAATACGGTAATTTTGCTCTGTATAATTAGACTTTCCTATCTCTAAAACTATTGAGACTAATTCTAAAGAGATTAATTGGTTTATTACCATTGCACTCATTCTTATGATATTAATTGTTTTAATACCGTTGCACTCCTTAAGGTTTTGTTTTATACATAAACCACTACAGAGCATCCTGCTCTGTGTGAAAAGGAGTGAACAGAATTTTTGTTCAAATTCATTGCTTTCTCAACTTTCTCTCTTTTACCAAAACTCTTTATAGCATCAGAGCCTATGGCAATCTCTACTTCGGAAAATTCTATGATGAACCCAAGCTTACAAGACAAATCTTCCATTAATGTGCTAGCCTTGTTTCTATAAAATTAAGTTCTTCCAACTTCCTTGTTTGGAAATCGCAGGTCTTGCCCTTGATTAAAAGTCTTGGGATAGCCCACCATCTTACAGATGAATACCTACAACAAGAAATCGCGAAGATGGCAAGAGGGTTGCAAATTCACAATATATGCAGTGGCTCAACGGTGATGGATTTTACTTGTTTACTGGCTCCTAAGCGTCATCACTGGAGACACACTTAGCGTGATCATGGGAGGAGAAACAGCAAGGCAAATATGGAGTAGTTTGGAAGAGCAATCACTTCCCAACACTACAGGAAAAGAAGAACTTTTGAAGGATTCTTTGGTTTGGTTGAAAAAATGATCCTTATCGATTGAAAATTTTGCCAAAAAATTCAGGGGCATATGTGACAACCTTGCTGCCATCAACAAGCCAATTTTGAACACCAAAAAAGTCTTCAAATTGGTTTGCGTGCTTGGTCCAAAATATCAAGATTTTCCTACGGTAATGCTTTCAAAGCCACCATATCCTTCGTTTAATCAATTCGTTCTCTCTTTGTAGAATCATGAGCAAATACAAACTGAACAACACGGGGAAGAAAAGAGAATTGCAGATCAAGCACAAGCCTTCTCTGGACAAAGAGAGCGAGGAAGGAACAATAGAGGAGGTGGTTATTTCAACTCAAGAGGATGAGGTTATGCAGTAGGACGATCAAACAATTTTAGCATGCCTGAAGGATTCTCAAGAACACAAAGCAATATTAGCTCTTTGAAAAATACGAATGGCACTGGACAAAATAACAAAAATTAGAATGTAGTAAAAGTTCAATGCCAAATTTGTGGAAGGGCTTATCATACTGCCATAAAGTATTACTATAGGTATGATTATGCTCATCAAGAAAAAGAAATGCTTGAAGCTCTTGTAGCTCTGTCTTTCCGATAAAGAAACCATCCTAATTTCTATGCAGATTCTGGAGTAACAACCACCCATATGAAAAATGATGCCGGTAAGCCTACTTCAGCGTATACTTACAATGGAAACGATGCCATAAATATAGGTAATGGAAATAAATTGTCCATTTCACATACCAGTAATGTTCTTTGCAAACCCCTCACGGAAATTTAAATTTAAAATATGTTCTTGTTGTTCCTAAGCTCGAAAAGAATTTGTTATCTCTTAGTCAACTTACTCAAGATGATTCTTGCGCCTTTGAATTTAATGCTAACGGATTTGTGATAAAGGATAAAAGTCAAAGGACACTTGCGAAGGGACATAAAAAAGGGCAATTGCATGCTCTTGAAGAAGCTCAAATGGAGGCATTAGCAGCAACGAAATCAGCTTTAGCATCTTTAGATTTGTGGCACCAAAGAATAGGACATCCCTATTCAAAACTTTTACAAGCTCTTGATAAAAGGGAAGTGTTAAATGTTTCTGGTTGGGTAAATAGACATTCTATTTGCATTAGTTGTCAATTAGGAAAGCTTTGTATGCTTCCCTTTCATGACTCTAATAATATATGTCAATTTCCTTCAGAGAAAATACATTATGATTTATGGGGGCCAGCCCCTGTTTCTTTTGTTCAAAATTATAGGTATTACCTTATTTTTATTGACGATTGCACAAGATATACTTGGTTCTATCCTCTGAAGCACAAAAATGATTTTTTTGAATGATTTTTAAAATTTCAAAAACTTGTTGAAAAATCAATTTGATAGAAAAATAAATTTTTTAAGTCATGGAGGTGGTGAGTTTACCTCCACAACTTATACTAACCATCTTGCTCTATGTGGCATAGCTTAACAATTGTCATGTCTAGCTACCTCTGAACAGAATGGAATGGCATAAAAGAAGCATCAACATATTGTGGAAACTGGACTACTATCCATGATTTTTCATGCAAATCAACCACTCAGGTTCGGGGTTGATGCTTTTCTTATAGCTACTTTTTTAATAGACCGCCTTCCTTCATCTTCTCTCAATATGGAGACACCATATTTCAAACATTTTGGCAAGCATTGTGATTATAGTTTTTTAAATTGGTTGTAAATGTTTTCCTCATTTAAGACACCATAGTCAAAACAAATTTTCAAAAAGAACTATTCCATGCGTCTTTATCAACATATTGATCCCTTAACAAATGGAGTTTATATATCAAGTCATGTAGTTTTTGATGGGCAAACTTTTCTAAATTTTAACAAAGTTTCAACTAGTGACGAGATTTCACAGCTTACTGTCACAACCTTTCCGGACCAAGAAGAGTGGTTTCGAAAACCACACATAAATAACTTGGCAAAAGAACCCATACGAGCCCTTCCAACATAGGTTGCCTTAATAGGCTGTTGCAATGAGGAAGAGAACAACCCAACATTAGATGAGGATGTTCACTATCTTGCTGAAGAAGACTTGAACAATACACATACTGAACCTCCTCAAGAAGATCGGTTTTAAGTTCATCATGCAACAATTAATTCTGAATCCCAAGGATTGGAGGGTGATGTATATGTGAACAACCCACAAATATTGCCCAAGAAACCGCCCCTACTTCAACTAGTCGCTCAACTCGTGCCCGTCGACGACCCGCATACTTGAAAGATTATGTTGGTCCGACTTCAAATTCATCTACCCACGTGGGCTCAGCTCTTATTACTGACATTTAATCAAGAGCCCAAGTCGCTCAAAACTGCTCTAAGGTTGCCTCATTTTTATGCCGTTACAAAGAAGAGCTTGCTGCCCTCCACTCGAACAACACTTTGTATCTAAAAATAAAGTTATTCTTAATTGCATATATTTTTGCTATGTTTTTTATACTTTTATTTACTTTTGTTTATTTTCATATAATTTAGTTTTTATTTCATTGTTGTTAATTTGATTTTATTTTAATTGAATTTTATTATTGTTGTTGTTATTATTATTATTCTTTATCTCAATTGTGTAAATTAAATTAGGTGACAAGGGCTTAATTAAAAAATTTGAGCTCAAATGGTCCAAAATACAAAGAAGGATCATAAAATTCAGTTTGGAACTGACCAATCATGCGAGTAGATAAGGACCACAACCTCGTGGTCAAAGTCGTCAGATCAGCTCCAGAAGGCCGTTGATGAGTGCATGGAAGCCACCCCAATAGAGGCGCGTCCTAGCAATAGAGCAGCAGCCTTAGCCCAGTCGTCACTCATTGTGTGTCCTCCTGCGTTGGCGCACTTGTTCCGCATGCACTTCAGTGCTTCATGCCTCACTTCCGCTTCCATGCACCCTCAATTGCAACGAACCCAATGCCACCGCATGCGCAGCTTAGGCCCAACGTCGAACGGAAATTCACCATGTGGCCAATGCATCAAATCCCTATTACTTGTTTCCCGTTGTGTTGTTGTCACGGAGAAAAAGAAAAAAAGAGGAGAAAAATGAGGAAACCTCCTTTGTTGAGGAGCACTCCTCATTTTTCTCTCTTGAAATCAATACCCAAACCCCCTACATCGTCCTTCCAACACCAACAATGTAGGTTCCAAATGGGTTTACCAGATCAAATACAAGAAAGATAGCACAATTGATTGTTACAAGGCTCGATTGGTTACAAAGGGTTTCACTTAAGTTCTTGGGCTAGATTATGACGAAATTTTAGCCACGTAATCAAACCTACAACCATTCGCATTATACTTTCGATAGTTGTCGTGTCAAAGTGGTCTATCAAGCAACTTGACATCAAGAATATGGTTTTCTCAAGGAATCAGCGTACATGGATTAACCTCTAGGTTTTACCAATCCATCTTTTCCAAATCGTATTTGTTTATTGAATAAATCTCTTTATGTTTTAAAACAAGCGCCCCGCACTTGGTTTAAAAGTTTATATCCAAATGCTTGTCTGCCTTTGGTTTTTCTTACAGCAAAGCCGATTCCTCCTCGTTTGAAACAGCATAAAGACCCCACAATACATTATCATTTGATTTGAAACAGCATAAAGATCCCACAATAGATGGCAGCCCGTTGGAAACCAATATGGCAATTTGCTCTGTATAATTAGGCCTTCCTATCTCTAGAATTATTGAGACAAATTCTTCGGAGATGATTGGTTTTATTACCGTTGCACTTATTCTTAGGATATTAATTGTTTTATTACTGTTGCACTCCTTAAGGTTCTATTTCATATTTAAACCACTACAGAGCACGTTGCTTCGTATGCAAAAAGTGAATAGAATTTTTATTCAAATTCTTTGCTTTCTCAACTTTCTCTCTTCTACCAAAACTCCTTAAAACTTCAAAACCCAATTCTTAGAGTATGGGGACCCGAATTCAGTTTGGTCCGACCCGAAAACTCGCAGTGTGATAAATTGTGGTGAAAAATAAAAGTGAGATTTTTCATGAGATTTGTGGTGGTAGCGGAGGGATCGGGCCTATCGGCCCGATCCCGTAGCCCACCACTGATCTCGCCGGGGGTGCGGGGGCTCTGCCCCGCGGTACGGACCTGTGTTGTTGGGCCGTTTAGTTTATGTTTTTGGGCCCTAGGGTTTAGCTTATACCTATTTATATGATGTATTGCGTTAGGGCATCATGATTTTAGCGAATTTTGAGCCTCTACTGTAATATTTACAAGTTTAGTGATTTTCTTCTCCTCTGCGCGTGGTTTTTTTCCGTTTTGGGTTTCTATGTAAATTCTGTGTGTTTTTATTCTTTGTTTCTATCGCATTAATTTTACAACAACCCGATTGAACATAAAACCCAAAATAAAACTACCGAAGCTCCAAGAATATATCTCAAAAGCACTAAATGAAGTTTCTAAAAGTTACGCACCAAAATAGCCACACAAAAAAAAAAAACAAAACAAAAAAAACAATAACAAACACCCTTACAAATTAAGCAATATATAAAAGAAGCTGAAAGAGGAGCAGGCGGCTAAGGCAGGGTGAGACGGGGTGCGGATGCCAGTAGTGGTGGGCCAAAAATGGACGCGGACAATGGTGTCGGCAGGGGTCGAGTGAAACAAGGCGGGATGGGGTAAGATAAGGGGCAACTATAGGGTTTTCTTCTAGTTTAGCTTCAGATTTTTCAAGTGGTTTAGTTTGAAATTATTTGTTGTATTTTTTCCCTTTAAAGTTTCACATATAATTTCTTTAGTTTTTTATTTTTATTTTTAAGGTTAATTTTGGTCATTTTTGAAAACAAAATCGAGTGTTGACTGAGTAAAGGTATTAATTTGTTTATTGAATTTAATCCGAACATATAGATTTGATGAGAGTACATCTTTTAAACAAACCTAAAATACATAATATTAAAAAAAATAAATAACCCTTAAATATATTAGGGGTGTTCTTCAGTTCGGTTATATCGGTTTTGGTTGGTTCGGTTACCGAACCCCACCTTTCGGTTTTTAGAAATTAAAAACCAAAACCGCACGGCATAGCAAGAGCATTCGGTCGGTTAACCGACCGTTCATGGTCGGTTTTTGTCGGTTCAGTTCGGTTTTTGAGAATGATATATATATATATTATATTTATTTGAGTTTTTTAAATTGTTTTCAATTTTCATGAGACCAACAAACTTTACTTTAAAATATAAAAGAGAAACACCTAATAACCTTTTGAGAAAAGCATAAACAAATTAAGGATAATGAATCATATAGACCAAATTTTCAAACCAAACCGACATAATGACTCTCCCAACCGAATTGAACCGAAATATTCAAACCAAAACCGAACCGAACTTGTTCAGTTTTCACGAAACTGATTTTTTTGGTCTTTTGTCGGGCGGTTATTCGGACGGTTTTGGTTCTTCGGTTTTTTTGTACAGTCCTAAAATATATGAATAGGAAGGCTACTTAGGTAACTTTGTGCTCACTTCATTGCTATCATCTTAATAAAAGCTATAGGGCTTGTTTGCTTGATCTTCTCATTTTCTTTTGGTAGGACTAAAAGAGTCTTCCCCCTAAGGCCTACCCGTCAATATAAATGGATGTGGCACATGTGCTTGTGTGCACAAGCGCAGCTACAAATAGCTCCCGTCATCTCATGTATATGTGAAAATTAACAATGATAATATTAAAATTAAAATAATGTAATTCCAAAACTAGAAACGTTGAGTCCCTGAGAGGATGTGAATTGGGACCCCTAAATATTATATCTATATTTGCACAATCCTGCTTCACCAAGATATCATTAGTGTTCAAAAGAACCAAACCAAAACAAATGATAGTAGTAGTAACGATAACAACAATTATATTAACAATATAGAACAAAGTATCTTGGAATAAAAAACCAAAACAAGAAAAAAAAAAAAGTTTAAGTTTCCCCCCCAAAAAATAGAGGTGGGGAATAGTTAAAAAGAAGGCAAACAGCTAGCCCACAATCAAAAGTGGAACCAAATCAAAATGGAAGAACGGGAAATAGAATCTCAATTAAAGTGGTCAAACTTTTACAGCCTCCCTGCAATGACATTGTCTCTGGACATTCCTGCTCATTTACTTTCCTTAGGCACACATTTTGCATTTGGCATGTGTCCCTTTTTTTATATAAAAAACTTCACTAGTTACAAAAAAAAAAAAAAAATCAATTTAATATATAGTGTATTTTCAAGTCGACAATCTACTGTTTTTGATAATACCAAGGTTTTGACCCACGTGTTTAATAAGAGTTCTTGTATGCTTTTCAAAGGACTACAAAGGAAGAGTAAAAACTAGCAAAAATATGACTGTAGAAAACAAAATATCTAGAGAAAAAATCATGAAATTTCATGTCTTCTTTCCATGGGGACTAAAGAGAAACACTAATAAAAAGAAAAGCTAGATTAAGTTATAAAGAAAAATTAGGAGAGCCCAAGAATTGCTAATACTTGATGACAAATATTTATTCATCTCTCTCTACATATATACACGCTATTAATATATATTATGTAATTGCTCTCCAATATATGTCATCATCCCCCATTTAACAATGAAAGCAGCAGGTTCCCAATCATCGCCTCCACCCTATAGGAAACACCCATTATGGCACCCAACAACACTGTTAACCCATAAAATATATATATATATATATAGACACACACATATTTATATATTTATATATCGATCTTCATCACTCATCTAACCCATACCATAACATATATACCACACCATCTTTTTTTTCTTTCCACTTTTTTTCCCCTACCTTCCATGATGGATCCTAATTCAGGCACCACAAATTCAGTTAGTGGGTTTTACAATCTCCTCACTCGTGAGATCAACAATCTGGACCAAACTTTGCTCTCCCACCACAACTTCATGTCCATTCAGTTCCTTCAACAGGTTCTTTCTTCTCTCCAATCCTTCAATTCCCAACTGACCGTTTTGGTTCAGAAGCTTCACTTGCCCACAGGGGAGAAATGGCTAGATGAGTACATGGATGAAACCTCTAGACTCTGGGAGGCCTGCCATGTCCTCAAATCCGGAGTCTACGCCGTAGAAAATTATGTTGCCGGCGGCGCTAATATAGTCTCCTCTCTTGATAATTGCCAGTTCCTTTTGGATCCTGCCATGTCTCGCCAGGTTAGTATAATAAGGGCCAGTTTGGTATTGTTGTAGCTTTTAAAATAATTGTTATTATTACCATGCTGATATAGTACATGTTGCATCGAATCATGTTATGATCAAAACTCGATATGATCATCAGTTGAAGATGCTAAACATTTCAGAAGCATTTACTAATATTGATTATAAATATATTATATATATACTACTAAAGTATGTCTTATGTTTAGAACAATAGCAAAATTTTATTAGTACATATGTCTCATATATGGTGAATTTTCGTTGTTAGGTTATCCGGGCAATAAGTATTTTCCAAAGGGAGACTGTAGGGTTAGAAGAGAACAATAGGGTTTTAATGGAAACAAGAATCCAGCAATTGTCACTTTGTGATCTTAATAACGGAAATAAGGTTCCATTCATAATGGATTCCACCAAATTGAATGGGTTCAGTGGTTTTCGAGGTGTTCTTCATGCAATGAGGAAAGTTAGCTCATTCCTGTTGCTGATTCTCTTCAATGGGCTTGTCTTTTGTTTGCCTCATCAAGCCTCAAGTACTTTCCATCATCACCAGGGAGATTATGAAGAGAATGTGGTGTTGGGTTCTGCCGGATTTATGCTTTCAATGGCCAGATTGAGACAAAGAGTTGCGAACGAAATGGAGCGGTTTGATGGGCAGTCTGGAATTCTTGTTTACGAGCTGCGGGAATCGAAAACCGCCTTGGAAGAGGTGAAAGTGGTGCTGGAAAGGATGGAGTTTGAAGAATCACAAGATGCAGTTAATTATGGTGGTCACGATCATGATTGTGATGTGAAATATCAGATTGAGAAGTTGAGAGAAGGGTTTGGATTGCTTAGAAGTGGGGTTGAGACTATAATTGGACAGCTTGATGATTTCTTTGATGAAATAGTTGAAGGAAGAAAAAAGCTTCTAGACATGTGCTCTTCTCATAGGTAGACAGTTTGGTACATAATGCAGCTAAGCCCTAGTTAGAGAAAAAGGAAAAGAGAACAAAAGAAAATATATTTATGAAATTAGACGTTAAAGAGGGAGAGAAGAAAAGAGGTTGAAAAGGGTAATTGTTGAATGGGCATGTGAATGTCATGTCCTGTTTCTTTTTCCTTTTCTTTTTTTGTTTTCCTTAATTTTATTCATATGTTTCTTGCTTTTTCTATATTTCCCTTTTGACTTTTGATCTCTCAACTTTGCAGTTATGTACATTAATTTTTTTTTTCCTTTTTCTTTTGGAATGTTATACAAAAGGATTGTTTACTTGTTTATATCATATATTTTGCTTTTATTCATGAAGTATACCATCTTTTTGAGTAATTGAATCTTCCTTCAACTAAAAAAGCGGTGCAAATGAAAATTTGAAACAGCCCTCCAATAGACACCAGAGATCCTAGATACTAACTAGATCCAGCAGTTTACAATTGTGGTGCAGGATAAATGACGTCGTTGAGACCCAAAGAGAGAAACCTTGCTCGACACTAATCACAAAGCACATTATCGACTCAACATCAAGTTCTACAACAATTAATGGACAAAACCAATTCCACCCAAGTGAGGGCACTTATGATCTAGCCTAGATAAAAGACTAGCCAACAAAACCTACACACCGCACTACTAATCAGTGGGTGTATGATCCGAACTAAACATAGAGGTGGGGAGACCACCTCTTTTATTCCATACAACACAACCAAACAAACACAATACAAAAATATAAACAGACGAAGTTTGGAGAAAAAACCATAGCTTTGGTGATACATCTACCTCTCCGCCCACCACACATTCTCCTGCTGGTTTGGACTTCCATAACTCCTCCCTCCACTACCCACCCCTTCCAACCCGATCTCCCAACTAGTAAGACAAGCCTGCCTTCTTCGGAGAACACTACCGGCATAGTTCCCCCAACCGCACTGTCTTGCTTCTTTGGCCATAGCCAAAGGCTAAGCACTACCTATCTACCTCTTCTTCCCCCACGGTTTAGACTTCCTTCCACCTCTGGCCGTATTCGAATCATGCTCCCTAGATCGCCTGTGCCCTTGGTCGCTGTTGAGGTCTTGAGTTCCCTAGCCAAAGCTTGGCGGGCACTTCGAACGTATTACCAAGAGGGCCCCTACTCGGAGAGAGACCCAGCTCAGATTTGCCTCTAGTGAAGGAACGTGTCCCCTAGGAGTTGAACTTGTTTCTTCTTGAATAAGAGGGTCTTAGGACGTCCCTCAAGTAACAATCTAACTATTTAGCTAGATTGGTAACTTCAAGGTGCCCGCTAGGCTCCGGTCGAGGAATTCAACACCTCAACATTAAACGTGCTTTTTTGGATGGGAGACTCTACTCAACCGAGAGGGTCCCTGCTCGGGGAGGGTCCTCAGCTCAGTAGGTGGCTCCCTCTTAACGAATTGTTTAAGAGAACGCTTGCTCAGGGAGAGACCTAGCTCATATTTGCCTTTAGTGAAGGAGCACGTCCCCTAGGAGTTGAACCCGTTTTCTTTTAAATAAGAGGGTCCTAAGGTGTCCCCCAGGTACCAATCTAGCTATTTAGTTGAATTGATACCTGAGGACACCCTAGACCCTCTTATTCAAGAGGAAAAGGGTTCAACTCCTAGGAGACGTGCTCCTTCACTGGAGGCAAATCCGAGCTGGGTCTCTCCCCAAGTAGGAACCCTCTCGGTAATATGTTTGAGGTGATTGCTAGACTCCGACCGAGGAACTCAACACCTCAACAGTCGCTGCTCCTTCCAATCGTAAGATCCACCTCCATTCTCACTGGCATAGCAATCCGTTGGCCACCTATATGACTCACCTTTTGTTGCCCTGGCGCTCCTCCACTCTTTGTCCGAACTCTACACCGCCTCCCCCTCTTGAGAGACCAAGCTCTAGTAGCTTGCCCAGAGGTGGCGCCAAGCTTTGGACCCTGGCGGAGAAGGGGTGACGTCACACTCCCTCACAGGAACCCTCTTTATAGCGAAAACCTAGTAAAGCAGTTTGAGAGCTTTATTAGTAATTTTTGTCAACACATGAAGTATACCATTTGATTTGTACTGTGGTATTTTTTTATATCTTTAAATTAAATTTAATGTATAAATATTTTCCTTTTTTGTCAATCAATATTTAATTTTGACGAGAGAAAAGTTTTGTAATTTCAAAAATACCTTTAGCAAGCGAAAAAAAAAAAAAAGAAAAGAAAAGAAAAGAAAAGAAAAGCAGCAGGAGGAGGAGGAATGCTTTGGACACAAAACTGTAGTGAAAACATCGATCTTCCATTTTGGAAACAAAAATTCGATTTCTATTATAGAAGAATGAGAAATAATTCTCACGATGCTTCCATTATTACACATTCCAATTTTCCTCAATCTTACTGCTTCACCTTTCCACTTCTGTGTTACATTACACAAATCGACAGCGAATTTCTTTCGGTCAAGGAAATGACAATGAGCGCAGAAAACTCCCATTTTTCTGAGGCATTACGACTGGAAATCATCACGGTAGCAGCAAAAAAGCAGAAGCAAACCATATCTCCATCTATAAAAGTTGAAGTTCAAATAAAATTGAGGTAAAATTGCAAACGAGTAAAAAAGAGAAAATATTATACATATACAACGGAGGGGTAGCCAGTTTTTCCTCTTAAAGGATTTTTTAGTCATTTTATTAATCAAAATCAGATGGTGACGGAGAAATGATATACTAAATGTTATTTGACGGTGTAAAAAAGGCATTACTTCAAAATACAGGGGTTTTTTTTTAATTATAAAAATAAAATACACTGCAAAAAGCAAATAACCCCACAATAGTACTGGTGAAAGCTTTTAAGGGGGCATTTTCTGGGAATTCCAAAAGGGGAAAAATTCCACGGGAGAAAAGAATATGATTCTTTCTCTGAAGATAAAGCAGTATATTATTACTATTCAAAGATGAGAAATAAGAAGAATATGTAAACAATCCAAGTAGCTTCAATGAAAAGCAACTTTAATTTTTTTATTTTTTATTTTACCCAATAGGACAGATTCTTCCCTTTAAAGAACGGAAAAGATAGTAGAGGATACGTGGAAATTGATGCTTCTTGGCTTGTCCAACGAGTGCTGAAGCCACTCAGAAATTTTGAACTGTCTTTTACCAACGTGTATGGAATTAAAATTTATTTTGGTTTTTTTAAGAAAATTATAAATCTCTTTCACTATAGTTATTAACATGGTAATTTGAAACAAAGCCTTGTCCTAAAATCTCAATGTTATAATAAAAATTAGTAGAAAAAATAACATCTTTAGGAGTATATGAGTTGTTTATTTCCCAAAAAAAAAACAAAAAAATAAATAAAAACACTTAAACTATGTAGATATGGCCAGTTCAAAGTAAATATAAATAATTCTAGAACATAAAAATTGTATGTATAGATCTACGTAAATAAAAATAGAAATGACCGCCATTTGTGAATATTGTTTAAATTTTGTCCAAATATCTAGCTCTGCATATATACAGCTGGCTAAAACATCGATTGTATTATTATTATTATTTTTTTTTTTTTTATGTTTTGATCTGTGAAAGTAATTGGTTGTTGATTTCAGGCAAAGAAAACAGGAAATATCCTCCTCCTCCTGTCAAGTTAAAAAGAATGATTACATAACAAAAGTAGATTATGCTACCTGCCAACAAGACAATGTGAAGAACATAAGACAATGACACATTTCTTAATTAATAAGTTAAGAAAATGATTTTTTTTTTCTTTTGTTTTGTCACTTTTTTCCGGCCCAAAAAAGAAGGTTAAAGAAGAAAACGGATTCCATTTTTGTTTTTTTTTTTTTTTTTGTCATTCCGATCCTTAAACTTCCTTCTTTTTCAATCTGTAGCTCAAAAAAATCTTGTTGCAAATTTGATAAAAATCATAAATAGATTCTTCTTGACTCATGATTTTAGACATGTGTCGAACCACCTATAAACAAAAGTAAACGGCCGACTCATTTAAACTTTTTTTTTTATTTTTATAGTTAAAATGTTGTAAAATTTGCTTTCTCCAACTAATATTTCTAGCTTCGTCTCCGATTTTAAACTTCTGTATCGCTTCCATATAGCTTTCAAGCCAAGAGTAGAAGTTCTCTTGCACTTGGCACTAGCAGCTCGGCAAAAACTTTGATTGCCTTGTAATATATTCAAGATTTTTATGTCTTTGAATGCCTTACCTACGCATGTAAATCACTCATTGAAAATAGTTGGTACGACTAATTGTTTATAACAAAATAATTGAGCACTTTTTCCTTTTTTCCTTCGTTCTTTTTTTTTTTTTAACCTTCTTTTGTGGCTTCTTTTAAAAGTACTAATTCTGTTTAAGATGTCGTTTAGACAGTGTTTTCTGAAATTCTCTTTTAGTTATTAATGTTTTTGTTGAATATAAAAAAGACCTTATGCTTACATTACTATATATTATGTTTTATTACTTCAATTGGGCAGTGCCTTTTGCATTTATTATTGACTTTATGACCTATGATTTACACTAGCATTTTACACTAATGGGAAGCATCCAAAAACTGAAAGCACAGCACTAATTAGAAGGAGCTGTCCTTTTCAATCTATATGCACAAGTCCTTTATGAAGAATATGAGCCAAAAATTCATCCACAACACTAATCTATCTGCACTAATATTTTCCCCAGTATTTTCTTTTCTTTTTTTTTTTTTTAAAAAACATAACTTGTAATAAGACAGATATTTTGGCCCTATTGGTAGGTTCAGTTAATTTAACTATTACAGTAACTTTTCAACAATTTAATCTATAACTAAAGAGAGCTTTGCATCGTGCACCGTAAGTTTTTATTATAATATTACACCGTTAAAAAGTTAATACAACAATTAAACATTGCCGAACCTATTGATAAGATTAAAATGCATGTCTTATCCTAAAAGCTTCCATTTTTATTTTTGGTTTACCTTGTATATATGGTCATTGTGAAGAGATTTTGTAGCTTTGCAATTGTGGAAACATATCCAATCTTTCATGCATATTTTTATTTCATAGAGATTCTTAAGAGTTGGGATAGTAAATGACTAATCATTTCGGTTGTGAAACAATGATGGAAAAAGTGGGCTAATAGGACAATGAGAGAGTGCTCAAGAGATTCCTGGGTTTACTTTTCTTTTGTCCATCTGAAGGATACTTTTGTGTAGTTCTTACTTGGTTTTAAATGAAAGCATTGGAATAGAGAGAGAGAGAGAGAGAGAGAGAGAGAGAGAGAGGAGAAATGCTAATCTTCTATGGTGAAAAAGTTGCTTAAAGTCTCTGTCTAAACACCATTCCACTGACATGTTTCCTGTTCCTATGATTCCTCTCCTCCAATCTCTTTCTTTTTTTTATATTTTGCCCTTCTCACCTCTTGTCTCTTAGCAATGATAATAATAACTGAATTCATGCTTTGGCTACTTATATCCATGCTCCACTCTTGTTCTGTTCTCAATGCAATCATGAGCCATGTTCTCCTTTGCCTTGTGCTCAGAAGCACCACCAAAATAAAAAATAAAAAATAAAAAAGCTAAAAGCACTTGCATGCTGTAGCATTCTTATAAAAAATAAAATAAAAAAATAAAAAATAAAAAAATAAATGGGTGAGTGTATTCTAAATTAAGAAGATGCACACCGATGCTGGCCTCAACACACAAAAGCCTTTAATCCTAATAACAAATTGGTTCCATCCATTCAACATACTGACAAGCAATGGGTAAAAACCGTGCACCTAATTCCCTCGACAGGGAGACCCAAAGGCACACCACATATTGAGCTCTTCAGTGCACAGACAATGGATGGCTCCAATTGGTTGGAACTAAGAGGCCTCTTATGCCGAGGATGCTTAAAGCACTGAAGTGCAGATAAACAACATAACACTGGTGCAACGAAGATCTTGTCACACTTATTAAACAAGTAAACAATTGAAAGTATCACCACAGCCCAGAGAAGAGAAAAACAACCACCACCAACGGACCTCCTTCTTCCGTCAATTAGTGTTGTGATTGGACGATCAACAAGACCCACTCCTTTCTCCCAATCTAACAACCCAACTCATGATCTCAGCATGGCGAAACTCCTCCATCCGTAGAAGCCTTCAATGCAAGAGAGACAAAAAAACGAACCTAATAGCCGCACCAATTCCTCCACTAAGGCGGAGTTCTGGCGACCAGCACTAGGCCAGGACCAAATTCCAGCTTTTCAAAGGAGAAAAGGGGACACAAAGAGATGAAACCCTCGTAGAGTTTTGGTGGGGTGGGGTGGGGGATGGTTGAGGGGAGGAGAGGGAGGATGAAACCCTTGCATTTTTGCATTCTTCTAACTTTTACTGGCCAAAGAAACAAGTATCAGCTTTCTTCTTTGAAAAGTAAGAAATTACAAGTCTTCTCAATGCAACAGTTGAATAAAGAGAGCAACGGATTTAGAGAAAAAATTTGATGATGAACGATGTGAATGAGAAGTAAATCAACAACGCTGGAGTCACCAACTTCTGCAGATATTGTCTAAGTTGTTGTTTTTTTGTTTTTTAATTTTTTTCCGAAGCTTTTTTGAGAAAGAGATATTTTCAAGGATTGAACAAGGTTTGCACCAATAGCCGTTTTGTTGTCTGCAGCTAAAGCTGAATGAACAAATTGATTGAAATTGCGAGTGTGGCCAATCGCTCAAGACTCTAGACACCGATTCCGAAATAACAACACTTCTAACCCAAAGGACAACAAAAGTTGTATCAATAGCAGGCATCCAAAGACCCAAAATCAGGTCAAATTTTAGATTTTTAAACTTACATTGTTTTTAGGGCAACTTCATTAGTTTTCAATAGCTCATAACTTAATTCAACGGCAATGTTCGGAAAGTACGGATCAAAGCCATCATTACTGAAACTTCCAGTCAATTTTGAATCTCATTAAGATATCTCAAGACAAACATGATCGGCTGCTGTACACTATAATAATCTTTATTGTGCAAGAATAAAGAACAATGTACTGGATCAAAAGATTATTGACCCAACATTGCATTTACTGTACCAACCTTCAGAACGAACCCAGAGGTCCAATCTTGAATGTGATTCAAAATGTAGAAAATGGACTCTGCTCCCTGCACTGGCACCGACCACCATAATTTACCTTTCTGCCAGAGCCACAATGCTGACTCCGAACTCCTGAATCCACCACTGTACCAAACAGCACATCGACCAACAAACAATTTAGACTGCGTAATCAAGAGGATGGCAACCAAAAAAAAGCCAAACGTGACCACAAAGAAGACAGCCACGAAGTTGCGGATAACGGGAGAATAACATTAGAAAGTGGACATGTGCAACAGAGATGTTTCTGGAACAAAAGATGGCGATCCTTCAGCAATGCTGCTCCTAAGCCAAGTCAAATTTCAAATCCTGGCATTGCAAACTGGCTTGCAAAAGACTCAACTCGAGTCCGAAGCTCCATAATATCTTTGTTGTTGTCCAGAGCCTTCAGAAACTGCTTTTGTGATTTACCATGCTCTCTCAGTACCATACTAGCTATATGAGCAGCTTTGAGGAGAAACTCGGCAATTGCCTCAAAATCAGACTCCAGACAACCTCTAGATGTCATAGCAGGGGTACCTAAGGAGATTGCACAAAAAATTATGGCATTACAAAAACCACTTTTACCAAATAAACATCGAAATCTGTATTTAATATTTATGAACGACAAAGAAACTCAATAATTAGTTATCCAGAGATTATATAAATGAGGACCATCTCCTGAAAGGTAATCCAAAGTTGCAATTTGCAAAATAAAATATCACTCACCAATCCTTACTCCACCAGGGGTAATAGTTCCATTGTCACCGAAAATTGTGATTTTATTGAGCGTGATGTGACACATTTCACAGACCTTTTCATAGTTCTTACCTATCAAAAAAAAGTTTGAAAAGACAGAACTAGTTGTAGCAATGCATAAAGATCAATCTGGGGGTGGGGGGGCGAGAGAGAAAGGGAGAGAGGAGAGAGAGTTTAAAGGCCTGAGTACACAAAGAAACAAAGATATCAAGATAGAGAACGGATTTGTAGACACTCTAAGGGACTCTCCCCACTTTTATATAGTGTTTTTTTAAGCATTTAAACCACGATATGTCACTAGGGATTAAACAATTGGCTCTGTGCTTAAATGAAGGTAATTAATATTTATTAGTTATTTCATAAGAGACAACAAAAAAATGAACTATACAAATGACGTTCTACAATTTCAGCAACCAATACGACCAAAAGAGAGGAGAAAAGATGAACAGAGATAACATTAATAGAATTGAAAAAAATAAAAAGATGAGCCATTAACAATCACAATACCACGGTTCATGTTCATCTTGTATCATTCTATTTATTTCAATGAAGTTTTGTTCTTAAACAAAAAGAGAGAAATACAATCACAACAAATGAACACCCAATATCACCTCTTTATTTTCTCCGTGGCATTCAAATATATGCTCACGAAAAAAGCAATTTGATTGCCCATATGTTTATAAGGGGCGAAAAGGAAATCATTCCAACACAAGAGAGAGAGAGAGAGAGAGAGAGAGAGAGAGTAAAAACACAGGCATTACAAATGGCCCGTGATCAAGAAAGCTATTTTTAAGTATTACAAAGTTCTCACAGTATCAATACCACCATTTGCTACGTCCAAGCTATAGCATGTCTGTTAAGAGCCATCTATACAAACAATGACCTATGGAGTGCCCAATAAGACAGTTCAATTAGAAAATGGATAGAAGGGGTTCCAGTAGGTTTTCTTAACTTCATGATTCATGAAAAAAGATATGAGAATCAAATAAAATCCTCCTATTTCATAATCCTTGATGGAAATCAAGGAATGACAAGATCTACAAGGAAAATGACGAAAGTGGTGCAACAATTTCTAAAAATTCCCTGGTACCAAACTATTGAAACAAAATACGTTGAATTATGGGCAGATCAAGGTAAGCATTATCCAGAAGGCGAGGCTTAAATGTGGAGTTCTAATGGGATCCAATGCATTAGAATTGGTATGATCGCACCCCAAAAAAGCCTATATTTGTGGTGGCAAGGCTTATTCCAGAAGGCAATCTCTGATGTTGAGCAGCCATAAATATATATATGTATATATATGTATATGTATGCATATATCATGAAAAAACCCTGAAAAAACAACTAGACAAGACCCACTCCAATGGTGGTAAAAATGGAATACCAAGAAACGGGAGGTTCGACTAAATACAATTCAAAAGAAATGTGAAAATCGTCGACACCATTTTTATTAACTTCAAACAGTCCGAACCAATTGCACAACAAAGTAAGAATGTTACACACACACACACACACACACACACACATATGTATGCATATAAACTCGGTAAATTAAGCAAATAAAATGAAACAAGCAGGCAAGAACAAATAAACACAAAGGTTTCACCCATTGGGATGTGTATTTTTCAAAGGGACAGGACAAATGGAGTTCAAAGATTTCTTTTGTCAGCAAACTGTTCGTTACAATTCGTACAATGCATTGAACTGAACAGACTTAAAGATGTTTTCAAGTAACAAGCATTACTATACTTATTGTGGCCGACATAGAGAAGCAACAAACTAGTGACGTTAAATGGTGTTTGCATGAATACAAACTGGAAGCCTTTTCTTGTTTCATTGACTGCTGAATTATACAAAGGTCTGCTCTTTTTTTTCTTTTCTTCTCTTTTTCTTTTTTTTTTTTTTTTTTTTTCCATTTCACAAACACGATAATGACCATTTGAGCCTCTGTTTAGGTTGGTAAACAGACTCGGGAGTCGGGACCAGAGAAATATGCATGTTGGGGCACTTCAGCACCGCATCTTATCACTGTACTTTCTTTGAATGATACAAAGGAGCATTCTTCTGAACTAGATTGTTTTGTTTATTGCATCTGTAGGTAGCATAGGAATTTATGTTGCTTAGATTAATGGTCGAACAACTGGTTTGGCTCTGTGTGCACATGTTTGTGAAAGAAGTTAAATTTTGAACCAAAAAAAGATCTCCTAGCGTACACAAAACTAGGACATACTTAAGTTGAGCATGCACTTGGCTAAACAACTTGGAAGAATGATATAAATAAACTACAAGTTAAGTATACCTCGTAAAGTTTTAATCCCTCAGCAACTGAGTACATATTTTCTAAAGTGTGCACAACAACCCTATAAGAGATGAACTTTCAAAAACAAACAAGGTCACATAAGAGTCGCAAAACAGGTAGAATAAAAAGCTTTCCATACTAAGATGACCTGAATTGAATTCCATTCCTTTGATTTCCTCAATTTGAATTTTAAAAGGTAGCAGGATAAGTATTATAAATCAAACACATACATCATGTTCAACAATCACGATATGAGTTATTTTAACATAAAAAGCTGTCTGAATTTGGATACTTAAACAGCTAAGAGTAAGAAGCATGCACGTGGCACACAGAAAAAGTTCTCAAGCCTTCGCATACATAAATGGAAATGGAACTATAAGTTTTTGACATTGGGTCAATCCAATGTTGACAGCTCTTATCTCTTACTCGTGTTTTGTTTATACTTGCAGCCTGTGTGTGTATAAAAGAAAGTTCACCTATTTAAACAAATTCTCATTCGCAATTTAAAAGGAAAAAAAAATATACAACCATCAATAGAAACAGAAAATATGCTTCACGTTTCCCAGCTCACAACTCAAAATCTAAAAGAAACTAACCCAAGAAAAAATCAGGAGACAAAAGTTACAGCACTTTCAAGAAGTGCATAAAATTGGAACAGAATGAAGATTAAGCTGAATTTTTCTATAAAAAATCAAAAGGAACTGCTTAAATGAAAGATAATATTGTACCTGTTAATCCTAAAGGCCTAAGGTCCCAAAGTAGCAAATGATTGTCTGTTCCTCCAGTCACCAGCTTGCATTTTCTTCTCAATAAAGCAGAAGCTAGTGCCTGGGCATTTCTCTTCACCTGGTGCATATATGCCTTGTACTCAGGAGTAGCCACTTGTTTCAGAGCAATGGCAAGAGCAGCAATGTGGTTATTGTGAGGTCCACCTTGCAGAGCTGGAAAAACAGCAAAATTTATCTTCTCCTCGTAGTCATAGTTGTCACTTTCATCTCCTAAAACCGCCCCCTTTTTCCTTGGCTTAGCCCCCTTCCTATAGAAAATTATGCCTCCCCTGGGACCTCTAAGACTTTTATGAGTAGTTGAAGTCACTACGTCACAATAATCAAAAGGATTCTCACATGCCTGTAACAAAGTAGATCAAACGTTAAAAACAAAATATCAGATTGGAAAGGTGGCTACTTGCTAGTTTGGTAGCTGACAACGATGGGCTTCAAATTTCCAAATTAAATTACATAATAAAACTTAAAACATAATAAAGTTCGGTTTTTCACAATACTAAGCACCATTAAGAAGATCAAGCAAAGAAAAATAATAGCAAGTTGCTACAAGTATATATCTTCCTGCAGATTTCCAATCAAATCGATTAAACCCAGCAACATGCATGATGCAACTTATTGAGTTATGGTAAAAGTCCTTACTGCACCCTAAAATTCACAAACGAGTAAAATCATGCAGAAAACCATCAGCTAATCCAAGGTAGATGTAAAATCTTCCTGCATAATCACACAACATCCAATGTGAATTGATGTTAAGAGCTGGAGAAAACAAGTGTTTTAGCCGTAATGGGGTTGTTCATTCTTGTATTAATATTGTGGAGAAAATATTCAAATTTATAGATGAGAAGCAATAACATACTGCTAAAGGCACTATGTATAAAGCAGGGCATATGCACTGGGTGAAATGGTCCAAACCGCCAACAACTCATCTAGATTCTAGGGAGAGAAAAATCCTGCAATACACCATATACACTTTCTATCAATTCTCCACCACAAACAAATCAACTTAACACACTGTCATATAACTTATCAACCAATAACATGAGAAGGAATTTCGCTTTTGGGTTATCTTGATCTTGAAAAATGCTTCGTTTTTCACGTGATGTGCCCTTTATCTCTTTTTTTTTTTTTTTGGGTTGGCGGGGGGGGGTGGTGGTGGTGGGGAAGGTATATGCCCCATATCCTAGATATTGCATAAGTAGCTAATACATTTTCATCGGAAATTCTTTTTCCAAGGAAAGTAAACTAGAGATTAAGATTAAGATGGACCCACAGCAAAATGTAATAGAGAATTCCCTGATAATGAATGTAACTGTTTCACTGATACTCCTCTTCTATAACTAACACAGTCCAATGGCATTAGTTTTTTTTTCTTTTTTTCTTTTTTTTTTTTTTTTTTTAACTAGAGCCTTCCTCTCAGATGGCACTTGTTTATAAATGCAATAATCCACACATTGCCATTATAACCTCCAAGCAAATCCGTGATGCATGGAATCAAATATGATATTTATAAACTCTCAAAGCAATACGAATGAACTAGCAAAGTACATACCTTGGCTGCAACAAAGCCACTGATTTGAGCCATATCACACATCAGAACTGCTCCGCACTTATTCGCAATCATCCTAAACCTTGCGTAATCCCATTCACGAGGATAGGAGCTCCCCCCAGAAATAAGTATCTTCGGCCGAAAATCAAGCGCACTCTCTTCAAGCTTGTCATAGTCAATAAGGCCAGTTAAAGGATTCACCTTATAAGGCAAACTCTCAAAGAAAATTGATGCACCGGAAACTTTCCTCCCATTTGGAGTATAGCATCCATGGCTGGTGTTCCCTCCTGAGGGGGTATCCAATCCCATTATACGATCACCAGGCAGCAGCAACCCCGTGTACACTGCAAAATTAGCAGAGGTACAAGAATAAGGCTGCACATTCACTCCCCAATTTTCTGGATCAAGATTGAATGCGGCCAACGCGCGTTCACGACAGAGGGTTTCAATCTCATCAATATACTGATTCCCACAATAGTACCGTGCTCCGGGCATTCCCTCCGAATATTTGTTGGTCAAATGGCTTCCTAGGGCTTCCATTACCGCCTTACAAACAAAATTCTCCGAGGCAATGAGCTCAATTCCCTTGAATTGCCTCTTCTTCTCCTTCTCCATGATCTCAAACACATCACGATCGGCAACCCGAAGCAGCTGGTCGCCCCACATCCGCACCGCAGCCCTCCTCGCCTCAAGATCAGGACCAAAGGAGACCCGCTTAGGAAAAGCAACAGTACTTGACAAAGACGACGATTCGCTATTGTCCCTTCTCCGCTTCAAGCACATGGAGTGCCCCAAAATCCTAAACTCCTCTACCTCCCTATCCTCCTCGTTGTCATCGACGAGTTCATTCCTCTCCGAATTTCCGTTCTCCGCCCTCAGACAATGCTCCGCCTGTGGCTCCAGCAACTGGAGAGGGACTGGCACAACAGGGTAGTCGTCGCGCAGGCTCGAGTCGAGCTGGAGAGAGAACGAATCGTCGGCTATTTGCGTTTTCCTCGGCGACGAGGCGTGCGATGAAAACCCTAGCGAGAGGGTAGATTGCGGGTGGGTTAAGTCCATGGGCGAGCAGCAAAAATAAAACCCTAACAGCTTATATATAAATATATAATATGGTGAATAAAAGTATGGAATTAGGGCTGAGAACAGCAGTAACAGCAACAGAAACAACGACAAGGGAGCTTGACGAAGGAGCTGTAGCAGTATTTGAAGAAATTGGAGTTGGAAGAAGGCGAAGAGGAAGCTTCAATGGAAGGGACCATATGAGCTGGAAGCCCTAACCCTAAATCTGCTCTGCGTCACAGCAGATACAGTGGGATGAAAAGAAGACGTTGGATTTTCTATAAATGATACTTTGATTGAGAGGAGAGAGACGCCGACGATATTATTATTAGCTGCCTCTGGTTGCCATTTTGTTACCGTTTTGGTCGTGGGAATTAGGCAATGAGAATCTCCATCGGCGGCTAGTGCCATATGTTTCTGGGCTCAATTGTCTGCCGGGCCGCAAAATAAAGGGTTGTTGGGCTCAGCACCACCTAAAGCCCAGAGCCCGTTTGAAAAGTGAATTGGAATCAAAAGTTTCAGTTCAAAATAGAGAAATTGCACATAATAAATGTCTCCTTAAGTGAACAAGTTTTTAAAACCGCATTCTTTTTGTCTTTTCATAGCTACTCTTTTTCATTCTATTAATAATAATTACGAATTCACTATTTTGCCTATTGTTTCATCTAATCACCTAAACAATAAATCAAACACTATATCGTTTCAAAAAAAAAAAA
>CAMOHE010030000.1:6660-20607 GCA_946598075.1 Artocarpus hirsutus | reverse complement strand
TATATATATATATATATATGAAAGCTACATTTGTTCTTTTTTAGATAAGGCCAAACATAGCTTTGATAGCAAAGCAAATATCTTATTCTATGGTTTAGCTACGACAGACCCAATCAGTTTCATGATGTGACACCGAATTACGGTTTGTCATCGAAATAATAAGTTTCCATCTAATCGGGTGGTGGACAGTTTCTGTTTTTATTTTTTTTTATTTTTTATTTTTTATTTTTTTGGGTTTGCTATAACCTATAGTTTTAAAACACTAATAAAGTGTTTGGTATTATGGTTAGAGCCATTGGTTAAAACTATAAATATTGTAGTATAAGAAAGTTTTATACTATAGCAATATTTTTTTAACTTTAGCATGTGAGAATTTTACATTGTTTCTAATTGAAAAGTTGGTTAGAACCAAAACCAATTTTGCCAAACAGGCTATTGCAATTCATATATTACAGTATATAACTTCAACTATAAACAGTATAAAAACTCTCACATGTTGTAATATAAAGCTCTCATATATTATAGTATTTTTAATTCTGACTAACAGTTCAAATTACGTTCCTAAACACTCTTATTATAAAAAATACGAAATCTCCATTGGTTCTTTTGCAGATTAAGGACAAACCCAATTTCGAAAACAACACAACTATCTTATTCTACAGTCAATTTACAACTGACCCAATTAGTTTTGTGACGTGATGCTGAATTATGGTTGGTCACCAAAATAGTGTTTCATCTAGTCGGGTGCTGGATGGTTTCTGTTTTTCTTTTTTTGGGTTTGTTTTAGAATACAATGGTTCCAAACACACTCATAAGGTGTTTGACAAATTAGTTAGAACTAAAAATTTTGGTTTAAAATTTATCGTATATGAGAGCTTTATATTGTAATAAATTTTTTGACATTTTACTTTACTTGCTGAGAGCTTTATAATGTAGTTGGTTAGAACCAAGAGTGTGTTTGCCAATACCATTAAAATTTAAAAGTAGAAGTTGGAATGATTTTATAGTAGTAAGTGAGAACTTTACATTGTAGCATACTTTTACTTTACACTGTAACATATGAGAGTTTTATATTGTAGTAATTTCAACTATATATAATGTTTGAAAGAGTAATTTAAACTATATAATAATTTAAATTAAAAACAGTATAAAATTTTTATATGATACAATAAAAACTATAACTTTATCACACATTACAATTCTTAAACTCAAGTTAATAATTTAAATTACTCTTTAAAGTGCTATAATAGTAGAAATAGGGTTGCGAAACGAACCCAAATTAGTTTTAACTAACTTGCCCAAGACTCGGATTCGTCACATAAAAGGCCCATTATTTCACGGCCCAAATTCCAGTACACTCACACGACTCCTGTTTCCCAAACCTCACTTCCAAAACATCCGCGTGATCCAACGCGCCACCACTCCGTTCGCAGTTCGGGGTGTCCTACAATCGGCCCGCGCTTTCGCACGCTCCGCCCTAAGCGCGGCTGAATTTCTGCCCCCACTTCAAATACCACCGTACACTCCTCTGCTCTGCCAAAGCCGTTCAGTCAATCTCTTGAAAAGCCCTCTTTTTGGGGTTTCTTTCTTATTATTTCTAACGCTAAAACCCTCGAAACCAACTTCCAAAGATTCGGCCGGCGAGTTTCTCCGATTGTTGCTGATTTTCGCTCTCTGAAAAACTCGTTTCAGCTGTCGTTTTTCACAGGTCAATGCCGTTTCTTTTTTGTCTTTTCCGATATTTATTTGTAGACGTTTCTTCTACAAAACGCCGGCTTGTGCTGCTAATTCGACTTTTCTAGGGTTTTTTCCTTGGTTTTCCGTACTTGCTAAAGTACATTGTTCGCATTTCTTTGATAATGTCGTTTTAAAGTTTCCGGCTTTGGTTATTTTTTTGGGTTGATTAGAGAGAACCGTGGCGATTCGCAGTGAAATGCTTGCTGATACATTTGGATTGAAATGTGCTTTTTAGTGGGATTCCATCCTTTTTATTTATTTTTCTTTTTTTTTCATTGTATTTTGAGTTTTGGAAAAAAATGTTTTGTTTAGTGAGATTCTCTGTTGAATGCTTGTTTCTTTTTTATATTTTCCAGTTCAAGGGAGGGAGAGTTTATGGAATGGACCCTCGTTGTGTCATTGTTAGCTTATTTTGGGTTTGCTTGTGTTTTTTAGAATTTTGGGATTTTGTTTGACTTGTGATTCTCATTTACTTGCTTTCTTTCTTCTGCGAAAGGCTTGGAGCTGTAGTCTTGTATTTCATTTCATTATAGTTGAACACTGAATATTTGTAGACCAAACAAAAAAAAGTCAAAGCGGATTGTTGTTACAAGGTTTATCATGCAGCTTGCAAAAGTGAAGATTTTCCCATGATTGTGTTGATTCTAAGTTCTTATTTCCTATTAGTTGTGCTTTTGGAGCTTTTCTCTTCTGAAGTGTATGGTTTATTTTCTCTATTTACTTTATTGTCACGTGTCTCTTTGTAAAGTTCTTCATCGTATCTCGCTTCCCCTTTTTACATGTGCATGTCAGCTTCATGGTGAAACTTTGAAAAAGAGTTTTTGTTGGCTTTTTTTCTATTTTCAATTTTATTCATGCTTGGAAGTATGAGAACCTTGGCCGTGTAACGTGTACTGTTGTTATCTTTTTTTTTTTTTAATTAGCATTGAAAAATATAGGTATCTTTCAATATTGGGAGCTTGAAATAATTGGCAAGTGAAAACAACAAATGGCTCCGAACCCACAAGTTCAAGCGGCCTTTCGTGCTATGAGGGCTCTTGGCATCAAGGAAACCAAAGTCAAGCCTGTACTAAAGAAACTTCTAAGATTATATGATAAAAACTGGGCACTTATTGAAGAAGAGAATTACAGAGCTTTAGCAGATGCGATATTTGAAGAGGATGATAATGTGGAGCCAGAGAAGAATAAAAGGAATGAGGTCTATGTGTGTAATTTGATCTCTTGCCTTTTCTGCTATATGTTATTTCTCCTCTGTATGTCCTGCATGAATAAACTGATTTGCAATTTTTTCTCAACTAGCAGGAAGACGATATGGAGGGAGAAGAGCTTAGTCATGAGCCTGAACGTCCCTTGAAACGGTTGCGCTTGAGAGGCCGTGAAGTTCATCAGGTTTCAACTTATCTTGATACTGATTTGAAGAGACTGAAATTAGAGAAAGATGAGCAAACTGAAACTTGTTTTATGCAGCAGCCTCAAAACATGACAGAATCACCTGAGCCAAAGGATGAAGGTTGTTCAGCATCACTTCAGCATGATGCTAGGAACAAGGGCAAGCAACCAATGATTTCTGAAACGCCAGTTCCACCACAAAGATTATCTCCTCTGTCACCTGCAGGGAAGAAATTGATTTCTGAGCGAGCATCTCTTGGCGTGTGCTTGAGAGAGCCAACAACAGAAACGGGAAGTGCTTTTTTCCCTAAACAGACCGTTCCTAATCATCAGTTGATTAAGCCTAAAGATGAGCCGTTCACTGATGACATGTTTATGGGTGACATACCACAGTATGAGGTTCCTATTGCAGTGATCCATCCGGGTATTTAAATATCCTGGCTTATTTATTTTGCTCCTGATTGCATCTTTTTTTCTTTTGGTCAGTTATAAGTTGTCAACATCATCATTTATTATTCTAAATAGTCACTGTTTGATTTCGATATATTAACCCTTGAACGGTGCTTGAACTTTTTTTTCCCTTCTGTTCTATTTGAAATTTCTACGCGCATATATAATATTTTGGCTGAGAATGATACATTTTAATGCTTGTCAATCAATCAAATTAGCACCAACGGTTTTTCATTCTTCCTGGATGTTGTAATTGTATGTTTCTTTGATTTCATCTCATTCAATCTCTACAGATCCAATGACTGGAAAAGATACGCCAATGGAAAATGACGTAGGCAGGAAAGAAATTGGTAAGGATTCTTCATCCCAGAGCAAAGATGGAGAACCGAGAGCTGATGGTATTGCATCTTCATGCGGTGAAAAGGAAACAAGCGTTGCAACCATGCCAGAGGAATCATCTAATTTAGATGTTGCAACCTCACCCTTAGGAGAGGTAAAACTTTCTCTGAGCTGCAATTCAGCTGTTCGAAGACCCAATTTCCGTATGCCTAAGCGAGACGCTGTTATAAGGCTGACGCAGGAAAAATGTCTGCATTCATTCAAAATCCCTGACCCAAATTTTTCTGTCATGACACTGTTGAGACATGTGTGTGAAAGCTTCCTAGAACTGGGAACTGATTCTGTTAACAAATCACAGGATTATCACGTACAAGCTAATGAGAGGACTCTTGGAAATTGTTGTGCTGGTAAAGAGGTAGGCAGTGAACAAACTCGTGTGAATGGTTGTGGTGTAAATCATAAACGTAAGGAACTGGAAGACCCTGAACTGACAAATGTGACTGGTTTGGCTGTTGTTCCACTGTGCGAACTGGCTCCTGGTGACTTAAGATCTCGTCATGATATTAGTGACATAGCTAAAGGCGAAGAAAGGGTCAGAATTCCTTGGATAAATGAAATAAACAGCGAGTTTCCACCATTCTTTCACTACATCTCTCAAAGCCTGGTTTTCCAAAATGCTGAGATTAATATCTCTCTTTCTAGGATCGGGGATTTGAGTTGCTGTCCAACTTGCTTTGGTGATTGTCTATCAGCATCCGTTCCCTGTGCTTGTGCGACTGGCAGTGAGTTTGCGTATAAGTCTGCAGGTGTTGTTAAGGAAGTGTTTTTGGAAGAGTGTATCTCTATGACTCGTGACCCTCAACGGCAGTGCCAAGTCTTTTGTGAAGAATGCCCACTTGAAAAGACAAAAAATGATGTTTGTTTGGAAGCTTGCAAAGGTCATTTGAAAAGGAATTTTATCAAAGAATGCTGGAGTAAATGTGGCTGCAACAAACACTGTGTCAACCGTGTGGTTCAACGAGGCATCACTTGCAAGTTGCAGGTTGGGATTTCATGAAGCTGATGATAAAACTTTATTTATTTGTCGCGATTCAAATGTAATAGCATATATTCTGTTCCTTCTCTCTCCCTCTCCCTCTCTAATTTTTTATAGTCGTTATTATTATAATTTTTTTAATCATTTGATTCTCTTTTTCTCAACTAACATGCGGCTTCTCTTATTTGTTTGCGTTATATCTTAGGTGTTTTTCACTTCTGAGGGAAAAGGATGGGGTCTACGAACCCTAGAGGATTTGCCAAAAGGTACATTCGTCTGCGAGTATGTCGGAGAAATACTGACTAGTGCAGAGTTATATGAGAGGAACATGCATTCCGACAAAAGTAGAAAAGATACCTATGTAGCTGTACTTGATGCTGACTGGGGTTCTAAAACAGCTTTAAAGAAAGAAAAAGCTCTTTGTTTGGATGCATCACATTTTGGAAATGTTGCAAGGTTTATTAATCATAGGTACGTTCTACGAAGTCAAATAACAATATATGCTAACTAGCTTCTGGTTTCTGCTATCACCAATGGCCTCCCATTGTTTGAGCGTTAAAACCGCAAGAACAGAGAGGTAAAGTGGAACTTTAACCGGGTGCTTTATGCCTAAAATGGCTTCTACGTGAATCTTCAGAGTACAGGCAGCTGTGCTGGAGCTGATGGGTGCCTCCTTTCTCTCTCTTCCTTATTCCAAATTCCAATCATTTTTTACCTTTGCTTTGAACTTGCATGAAGCTATCATTTAAACACCTGTCATGTATTGTGGCTTATTTATTGAAACAAAAGATGTTATAAGATATGGCAACTGCCGGTCGGGCTAGGGGCTGGTGATCCAATTGCACTTGTATTTTTATATGTTTCTACTCTTTTTTTTAATGAATACTTGCAGGTGTTTGGATGCCAACCTGGTTGAGATCCCAGTTGAAGTGGAGACCCCCGATCATCATTACTACCATGTATGGAATCTTTATTATGTCTTTTGTTGGTGACGGCGGACTTAATTCTTTACTCCAACCCGTTTGCTTTATTCTGCTGTGCAGCTTGCTTTCTTTACAACGAGAAAGATAGATGCCATGGAAGAGCTAACTTGGGTGAGTAGATTTCGTCGACTTTGGTAATTGGTTCTTTGCAGATGACATAATTGGGTAACTACTTTTTTCTCCGTGGGATCACATGTAATTTAAACCGAACATAGACTAGTTCATTGTATGTTTTAACAGTTGGCATCTTTGTATGTACATAGACTAGTTCATTGTATGTTTTAATAGTTGGCATCTAGTCTATGTATGTTTTAATAGTTGGCATCTTTGTATGTACTAGTTCATTGTATGTTTTAATAGTTGGCATCTTTGTATGTCCTTTGTCCTCCGCTAAGATGCTCCTATATATGATATGGTTGCAGGATTACGGCATTGACTTTGATGACCATGATAATCCTGTTAAGCCGTTCCAGTGCCGTTGTGGCAGTAAATTCTGTAGAAACATGAAGCGCCTAAATAGTAAGTGTCGTTTACTTGCGCTCTCTCTCTCTCTTATTTATTTGTTATTTTTTTAGACGTAAAATCTCCAAACATGTCTCACAACTGATAAAAAAAGGTAGCATGAGATCTATTATCTTTGTTCTTTCCCATTCTCGTTTGCATTTGGTTTCCATGTCTTTGTCGTTGTAAACATGGATATGATATGAATCTTTGTCAGTTGGATTGAATTTGCATTACCCCAGATTGCTTTTCAAATGTATACGCTGCTTCTAAGGTTGCGCAACTTTTTACATATTGCAGGATCCAAGTCAACCTCAAATTCAAGTTAAAACGGCCATCAATCATCTGAAACTGATATTTGGCACCTTTTGTCAGAGTCTTTTGTTTTGAAAAAGCTGTTAGAACCACTCGTATATCGTGCGACTTGTTTTCTTTTTTCTGGCTGCATTTTGAACTACTGAAAACTGACTGGTTAAGATTTAGGTTGTTTATAGCCAAAGATAGTTTTCCTGGATTTTTTTTTTGTACAGTGGTTCATTTATGCATATCGAACAAATCATGGGTTACGTTACCAAGGGTTATTTTGGTGCTCGAGTTTAAAATAGTGTGATTTAAAACTTTGTGGTTTGAACTGTAAGTTTTAAATTGTATGGTTGAAATGATGGTTTTGAGCTGTCATTTGGACCGTAAAGGTTTAAAACGAAAACAAAATATCACGTCAAGTTTAAAACGAGAACTAGTATTTGAAAAATTATGGTTGATGAAAGGAAAAAAAAATGAGAATGGTTTTTCCAGTAGAAATTTATTCTAACCATGTGAACTTAAGGGGGTAAAGTTTGGATTTGGAGACTTTGGTCAGTTTAAAACCTTCACCATAATTTAAACTGGACTTAGTTATTACTTCATCAAATGTCAATTTGAGCCTCCTTTATGGTTTCACCTGCATTAAATAGTTTTGAATTAAGTATTAAATGGCCTATATTTGCAATCAGGATTATTAACACTGATAACTTCTAAATTTTACAGTTTTTTTTCATTTTATTCCTTGAACTTTCAAAACTTTTCATTTTGTTCCTTATATTTTAAAAATCATTGTTTTGCCTTTAAACTTCAAAGCTTTTTACTGTCTCTTAAATTTTTGATCTTCGGTTTAAATAGATAGAATTAAGCTCACACAATTCACACATGTGTCACTCGTAAAAGCAAAAAAATAAGATTTTATAACTTTTAAGTTTTGTTTTACGTTTATGTTCTTACTTGACCCTTTTATTTTTTGTTTTTGTTTTTTTTTTTAAATCTATTTAGAAATGACTTACTTGTGCATTTCTTCTCATTTTTAACGTACAACTCATTTAATAAGTTAATACTATTCACCAATATGTGAATTTGAATACTAAAGATGAGTTACGCATTAAATATGAGGAAATATCGGTGAACAATATCGAAAAAAAAAATTGCATATAAACCCTTCTTAAATAAGAGTAAATAAAGCAAACGTTAAATTAGAGTGTAAATGTATAATAAAATGTGAGAGTAAAAAATCTCATGTTTGCTCTTATAAGTGACCCATATACGAATCACGTGGGTTTAATTCTAGGGGCTGTTAGTATTAATTATCTTTGTAGTTATATCGGTAATTGTTTTGTTCAATTAAATCCTTGGGACCATGTACTTCTATTTTGATTTTTAGGGTATGTTTGATACACCGTATTGTATTGTAGTGTGTTATATTATATTATATATAATATAATACAATACGTTGTGTCCAACAAACCATGAGGGGCAAAAACAGGGTTTGGTTCATTTATCACACTTTGCATTGCTCGCTTCCTATTAATACTTTCGGACTACTTATACTTTTAGAAGCAACAAGGTCTTTATTTTCTATTTTTTATTTTTCCTTTCATTTTCATCTCGCCAAAGTACCAAAAGGTTCTCTCCTTGCACCCGATGCCATTTAATTTTAGGCTTTCGTTACCTTCTTTATTTGGGCTATGTTTGGTACAAGGGAAAGAAATAGGAAGGAAAGAAAGGCCTAGATGAGAAAAATAAAGAAGGGGAGGCCTTTCTCTTGTGTCGTATGGATTTCAGCGTCAATCTGTATGGAGATTGGCGTTCTTTGAAGGATTTGTAATCGCTCTCTCGTATTTCCTTTTCCTTTCTCTCCTAGCAAACAATACAAGTGTAAAAGACATTCCTTTAGCTTTGCTCTTCCCAAAACAAGCTCTTAGTTTCGGGCTTTCATGATCTTTCTTTGCTTGGTTTAACCGTTTCAGGCTTTCAGTTACTTGGATTTGTATAAATATGCAGAAATCGGAGTGAGACTAATTTTTAGCAGTCTCCATTAGGCCATTACTATTAACTGCACCCACATACAAACATGTACAAGATAAGCTGTCGGAGATGTATCTACCACACGAATATCTCGGCGGTTTTATCTGTCAACGACAGAGAATCCCTGTTGTGCGGTCTACAGAGGACTAATGCTGCTCGGATTCAGTGGAAAAAGTATGTTGTAGTAGTATCCATCCCTGATCGCAGGAAAATTACAAATCTCAGCAACCTTTGGAATCTGTTCAAAACATAAAAAGACAATCAATTCACTATTGGCATAAAAAGATAAGAAAACCCAACAATGTCGTTGTCCAAACTAGGCAAAAATTTCCTGGTAAATGTCACGCATATAGGCGTGGAGATTTGGGTACTCAAGCAGCTTCTTTTAGGTGCACTTGAACAAGCCATTGTAATCAAAGTAGTGAACAGACAAACATCTGCCAAGGTTAGTTTATCTCCACACAAGTACCTCGAACTGCCCAAGTGAACATCTACCATGTCCAACGTATCAAACAACTCATTCACTGCTTTGTCGTACGCCTCTTGGCCCCAGAGGAGCTTCGTGATTGAGGAGAGGAGGGATGAAGGGACGTCTGATGGGGGTTGTGGGTTGAGGGACATCGTTGGCCCCAAACGGCGTTGTATGGTGGTGGTTGAGGAGGGTGGTGGGAAGTTAGGAATGAAGAAGTAGAGCAGTGCATTTTCTCTCTTTAGGTGAGGAGGCTGATTTTACTTTTGCTTGCCGGAAATTGGTACAACAATTCCGAAGGACATTTACACAACAAAAGATTAAATTACACTGTTAGCATCATAAACTATTTGTTTATTTTTGCATATTATACCCTAAACATTTCTTGACAAACTGCACCCAAAATTTAAAGTTATTGACAGTTGAGGTCTAATAACTAACAGACATTAAAAGACATAGACGTTCTGGCCATGGGATTTGTGTGTGAGGTTTTTTAGAGTAGCTTTCGTCATTTTGAGAAAAAAAAAATGAAGCTTAATACGAGGAAAAAAAGTATTAAACAAAAATTAAAAGTAACTATTAGATGTTAATTTCGTCTTTTCAATAATTTTTAAGTTTATAGTGTATTTTAAAAAGATTAAAAAGGTTAAAATGTATTATATAAAAGACGAATCGACGAGGATGCAGCAATATAATTCACTCCACGACAAAATGTTTCGGTCGTCAAAATACCACATACAGTTTTTTTGTAGTTCTTAGATGACATGTTATTCGTTATCAACTTAAGAAGTCTGAGCTGATGCCGCCTTTTTATCTAAATTTTTTGAAGTTTGACAAATGACTTTCTAAACTTTCAATTTTGATAATTATTTCTCTAAATTTATTAAATCGTTACAATGTAGTCCAAATTAATAACGTGATTTAAAAATATACCTAAGAGTTATTTTAGTAATTTTGACCAAAAAGCTCGCGCCCAATTTAAATGACATTGCATTTAAAATTTAACGTCTATTGATGATTTAGTCATTTTGAAATTGTTTAAAGAATTCAGTTCGGAGATCAATTGAGCCAGAAGCACTTTTATTTTTTGTTTTTTTCCCTAGTTTTTCATTTTGAAATTCTTTAAATTTTAAAGTTTATTTATATAAGTTTTCACTTGATTATAGATGTTTTAGGATAATTTTGGTATATTAAAAGGTATAGCCCATTAAAGGGTTATTTCTGTATCGTTCTTTAAACGAGACACTTTAAACATTTGTACAAGAAAAGAGGCAAATGTAGTATTCCTAAAGATTTGGGACATTTTCTATTAACTTGCATGTCTATTTCGTTATTTTAACATTACGAGTTAACTGTCGTTTTGTTTATGGTGAACGACAGGCACCAACACTCGGAATTTTTATGGTCCTCTACGTGGAAACGACATCCTTTTTGTTTAAATTCTATTTTGTCTAATTTTCTAGTTAATTAATGTTTAACACAATTTTTAAATTTCTGTTATTGAATCTAGGTTGGTATTTTTTCATCCGTTAAAGTTTCTTTTCTTAATCCTCAACAATTTGCTGAACATTTTTTATCAATTAAAACTGGGGGGAGTATGTCGTACTTGCTATTGAAAATTTAGGGTTATTGAGATTAATGACTCTTAAACTTTACAATTTTTTTTTTTTGCTTCTCAGGCGTTTAAAATCACTACTTTACCTATCTGAATATTCAAAACTTCTCATTTTTATCCAATGGATTTTAAAAATCACAATTTACTTTTGAACTTTTAAAGCTTCTTACTTTGTCTCCTAAATTTTCTATTTTTAATTTAAATCGACAGAATTAAGCCCGCATGATTTACACATAGGTTATCTATAAAGGCAAAAATGAGATTTTATTATTCCTAAGTTCTGTTTTACATTTACACTCTCACTTGACGCCTTTGTTTTTTTTTTTTTATCTAAACTCTTATTTAGGAAGAGTTTGCTTGCACTTTTCTTCTCATTTTTAATGTGTAACTCATTCGCCGATATCTAGATTTAAGTAATAAAGAAGATAAGTTACGTATTAAAAAAGAGGAGATATCAGCGAACAATATTGAGAAGAAATGTACATACAAACCTTTGTTTTAATTAGAGCACATACAAAAACGTTAAATAAGAATGTAAACGTAAAATAAAACATGAAAGTGATAAAATCTTATTTTTGCCTTTATAGGTGACGCATGTGCGAATTACATGGCTTAATTTTGTCTATTTGAACGGATAATCGAAAAATATGAGATAAAATACAAAACTTTGAAATAAAGATAAAATAATAATTTTTAAATTTTAAGAGGTATAACGAGAAGTTTTAAAATTTTAAAGATAAAATTATAATTTTTAAAATTTAAAAGACAAAATGAATTATGTACTAAAATTTAAGGGCATTAGTAATAACAACCTTAAAATTTAAGTGACAAATCCTCGATATTCTTTAAAAGCTCGATCCAACGGCAAAGAATGAGGGTACATATTAACTACCATGTACCTGGGCCATAAGAATGAGCTTTTAAGCCAACACCTATCAGAGATCGCATCATGACCGTCCCATCATCTCACATGTATCAGCCCTAGGAGGGCTCCTTTCTTTATATTGCGCCGTCTCAGCCTCTCTCTTCTTCTCTGTCTGTACATTCCTCGCCAAAACCCTAGTTGATCCAAGGTAAAATCCCACGAAATTCCTCTCATTTTTCACCCCCTATTTGCTCTAATCATTACTGGTTTTCGATATCAAAAGATTTAGTTAGTTAGTTTGTTTGTTTTTTTAGCATTTCATTGTTTGGTTAGGTTTATTGGTCTGTGAATTGTGAGCGTGATTAGGAAGAGTTATTGAAGAACGCATTTCGGTGAATTTAAATGATTCTAGGGTTTATGCTGTTGTCGTTTTTAAGGTTTAAAACACCTCACTTAATGAAAAATCTCGTTTCTTTAGCTTTAATCTGCTGTTGTTTATGTACTATCTAATTATAATTTTCCGGAGGATTGTTTGATAGCCGCAACTTCTAGCTTAGCAAACGGTTAACTATCATGATTTTTGTAATAGTTTTGCGGACAATTTTTTTCCCTTATATTGCTGCAACTTTTTGCTTATCAAATACTCAATGATCTTGAATTTTTCATAGTTTTGCGAACATTTTTTGATATTTGCAAATCTTGGCATAGAAAACACTTAATGATCTTGTCTTTTTTGATAGTTTGCAAACGATTTTTGATTGCTGCAACTTTTGCCAACGATTAATGATGTTGATTTTTAGCTTATTCTTTTTTCTCTTGCATTTTTCTGGATGTTCTGGGATTCTTAAAGCCTGTTCATTTTGTCTGATTTTTCAGGGAATAGAGATCCAGTATGTCGAAGAGAGGGAGAGGAGGCTCTGCCGGTAACAAGTTTCGAATGTCACTTGGTCTTCCTGTGGCTGCAACTGTCAACTGTGCGGATAACACCGGGGCCAAGAATTTGTACATAATCTCTGTTAAGGGGATTAAGGGAAGGCTTAACCGTCTTCCCTCTGCTTGTGTCGGTGACATGGTCATGGCTACCGTGAAGAAGGGCAAGCCGGATCTCCGTAAGAAGGTCCTTCCAGCTGTCATTGTGCGCCAGAGGAAGCCGTGGCGCAGAAAGGATGGGGTTTACATGTACTTTGAGGGTCAGAACGCTTTTTTCTCTCTTTGACCTTTGAGATAATTATGAATCTGTGTTTTATTGTTTGCATTCCTGTTGCTTCTCTGCCTTTAATTTGAGTGTCCAATTGGATTATTTGGTTGGTCATTGGTAGTGAGAAGCATATATTGATTTCAAAAAGTGCCAGTTTTAAACAGCATGATGTTTATTTTACCATATAACGTTGTGTTACCTGTCTGCTGGTATATGTCTTGAAGATTTACGAAATTTGCTATGCTTATATTTTGTTGTGTTGGTTCTTTTGCTTGGATCAAGTAGCCGCTGATTTCATTTAATTTGATGCTTAGATTGGAAGTATAATATATAATATTAAATTTGAATTTTGAATAAAGAGTCAGAGTGCTTTGAGTTCTATATCTATTCACCCTAATTTGTCTCAGTTGGTGGGAAATTCATATGATCTATTGTTACCGCGTTGTCATAAAGAAGTTATCAAGTACTTGATTATTGTGTGTGTGTGTGTGTGTGTGTGTTTTTTTTTTAAATAAAGTATGGGCGTATTCTGAAGCCTAGTTTGCTGTCCCTACAGATAATGCTGGAGTCATTGTGAATCCCAAGGGCGAAATGAAGGGTAATTATTTGTAGCCTGCTTTGTTTTACATATATACGTATATGCCTTTGGCTACATCCTATGTTTAAGATCATGACATGTAGTATAATAGTAGATACTCTCTCTCTCTCTCTCTCTCTCTCTCTCTCTCTCTCTCTCTCTGTGAGAAGGTGACGCAATTTCTCTGCTTTTCCTTAGAAAATAAATCTGCGTTTGGTTTTGTCTTTGATCATTATTGTTAGTTTATTTGGATTTGAGGGGAAAGAGAGTATGATGAAAAACGCTTTGTGCTAAACGCAGCACCATTCTCACTTTCTTTCTGAGTGGGTGCAATGAGTTGGCGCTTTTTCCACACGAGATTTCTGACTCCTTTTCTCCTTTAGAAAAAAGAATAATAGTAGATTATAGTTCTCTCTCTCTCTCTCTCTCTCAAAGCGACTAAAATTCTCTGATT